>BQNB010017462.1:0-27969 GCA_026074375.1 Tanacetum coccineum
TGAAACCTATCTTAATGATATGAAAAATCAAAGTGTGCATGCAATGCAGGATTTTGAACAATCACCAGTTATGGATTTTTTAGAGAATGAGATACATAGTGATAGCAATATCATTCCGTATTCTCAGTATTTGCAAGAGACACAACTAACAACTGCTCAAGATACTACTTTGCAAGCACAACAAGATTCAATGATATTATCTGTGATAGAACAAATGTCGGAACAAATGATTAATCATGTAAACAATTAGGAAAAGGCTAATAAGGAACAGAATAATAAATCAGTAACCGCTGAGCTAGAGAGATGTAAAGAACGAGTTAAAACTTTTGAAAAACGTTTTAACATTGATTTAAGCAGTCGTGAAAAAATGATTGATTCTCAAATGGATGATATGATTAAAGAGAAGCTTGCACTAAAAGAACAAGTTGACTCACTTGAGCAAAATCTTTCTAAACAAATCAAAGAAAAAGAATGTTTATTGCAAACATTCACGGTTTTAATAAATGAATCCAAAAAAAAAGAAAATAAATATATGGAAAACGAAATTGATTTGGAAAAGAAGATAAAGAAACTTGATAATATTCTTTTTAAAGTGGGTCAATCTGCTCAAACAATGCACATGTTAACAAAGCCTCAAGCTTTTTATGATAATATACACAAACAAACTCTAGGTTATCAAAATCAGTTTTATCTCAAGAAAGCTCAGCGGATTAAACCAACCTTGTATGATGGTATTGTTATGTCTGCTAAACATGTTGCTATGCCTGTGATTGATGATGAGGAAACATTGATTTTGGAAGAAGAGAGTCGATCAAAAATGTCTGAAAAAGAAAAGGATTCAAAGGCCATTAAACAAAACATTTCTCATAAACCTATTGATTATGAAAAATTAAATAGACTATCTGATGATTTTGGGAAATGTTTTACTCCACAACAAGAATTGTTAGCTGAACAAGATTTCTGGTTGCGTATGTCCAATCCTACCAGTAAACCTTCTGATGCATTACCTGTCAAAATAGAAGCTCCTAAGGAACTTCCTAAGATAAGCTTGGAGAATGAAAGCCTTAAAAAGCTTAAATTCCACCTTGCCAAGTTTGACAATGTGGTGAAGATAAGGACTACACCTAATGCTCGTACAGAAGGTGAATGGGGGTTTGAACATACTAAAGCTGTTTTTAACAATGAAACTATTCCATTTCTAAAATCTTTAAAAGACATCTTCAATGTGTTTGATAAAGATCTTTTAAATGAAATAATGGAAGTACAGACAGCTTTTGACCAAATGGACACTGCTATTCAACAATCTTCAGTTGACAAACAATGTTTGGAAATTGCTAAGAAATAATTACTTTTGGAAAATGATCGACTCTTACAACAAATCATGTCTCAAGATGTTCTTTTAACTGTGATGAATTATATGTATTTGATTGGTTAATCTTTGAATATGGATAAAAAGAGAAATGAATCTTGTGAAAAGTGTTTCAATCTTGATGCTGCGCTTTTGAAATCACAAAATGCGCATAATGATCTTTTGAAAAGTTACTCACAACTTGAAAACATTGTATTTCTCTTGAATTGTCAATACAACTTAATAAAGAAATTTTTCAAAAACATAAATCTTGTGTTATTCAAAATGCTCTCGAACTTCCAGAATTTTTTAAAAATAATGATTTGAAAGCTCAGCTTCAAGACAAAGACACTACCATTTGTAAGTTAAAGGAAATTATAAAATCAATGAAAGAAAAGTCCAAGGAAGATAATGGGAATTATGATTATGGTGAAATAGAGACCAAAAATATGGAACTGAAGAATAGTGTGGCAAAACTGATTTCGGAAAATGAGCGTCTTTGTAATGAAATTAATCATGTGAAACAGGTTTTTAAAGAGCAGTTTGACTCAATCAAAAAGACACGTGTTCATACTAAAGAACAGAGTGACTCTTTAATTGATAAACTGAACTTAAAATCTGCTGAAAATGAGGATTTAAAAGCTCAAATTCAAGATAAGCTTTTTGTGATAACGTCATTGAAAAACGATTTGCGAAAAGTAAAAGGAAAAGAAATTGTTGATATTGCTGCATAAATACCATCTGCCAACACTATTGTTCTAGGAATGTTCAAGCTTGATTTAGAACCTTTGGCTCCTAGGTTATTGTAAAATAGGAATCTCACATATAATACCTTAAGTACACTCAAGAACAAGCTGATATTCTTCAGGAGATAGTCGAACAAGCTAAAGCAAAACACCCTTTAGATAATGCGTTAGACTTTGCATGTAAGCATGCCTAACAAATTAAAGAGTTACTGGTATATATTCGAGATACATGCCCTAATACGAACAATCTTAATGCGAAAAAGGTTGTTGTCACACCCAAAAAAAATGTCAAGAAAGTTAGGTTTGCTGAACCTCTCACATCCTCAAGCAACATTAAACAGGTAGAGTCATCAAAAACATCAGATTCTAACACACCTGTGTTGTCTTCTACAGGATTGAAGTGTTCTACTAGTAAGTGCGGATCAAAGCCTACTGGGAATAAAAGAAATGATAGGATCTCACAAACACCAAGTAGGAACATGAAGAATAAAGTAGAAGCCTAACCTAGGAAAGTTAATAAAAAGAATTGTGTTGTTGAACCAATTCGTGATGTTGATGTTAAGCATTCACTATTAAATGCGTATTCTGAACCTATTTGTGCTACTTGTAAGAAATCTATGTTTGATGGTGTTCATGATATGTGTCTTCTTGATTTTGTGAGAAATGTGAATAGCCATGCTAAATCTGGTAAGAAACATAAAAAACAAAATATTTGGAAACCTATGGGTCATGTATTCACTGAAGTAGGATTTAAGTGGAAACCAACATGAAGAACTTTCACTATAGTTGGTAATTCGTGCCCTTTAACTAGAATCACTTCAGCTAACGTAGTGCCTCCTAAGAAAACCACTTCCCACTCAGTTGAAACATAAAAACCAGAGATTAAAGTCTATAGCAGGAAAACCAAAAATGTTAAAAATGTAGGTTCGAGTAAAAAAGCTAAGATTGTAGAATCTAAGAATGCCAACCACTCGGAACCCAATCATACTTGGGGATCCAATGCTACAGATATTCCATCGTCTTATTTTTACTTGTCCTGACAGGTTGTCTAGATTGTTATCTGGTATCTGGACTTCGGATGTTCAAAACACATGACAAGGAATCGCTCTCAGCTCATGAACTTAGTTAGTAAATTTTTAGGTACAGTTAGATTCGAGAACGACCATATTGCAAGGATTATGGGCTATGGTGACTATCAGCTGGGAAATGTTACTATCTCAAGAGTATACTACGTCGAGGGGCTTGGACATAACTTGTTTTATGTCCGTCAATTTATGACGAGGATCTTGAAGTCGCATTTCGGAAAAACACTTACTTTACTCGTAATTTAGAAGGTGTTGATCTACTTTCCGAATTCCGAGACATAAATTTGTACATAATCTCTCTTGATGACATGCTTAAAACATCTTCGATCTGTCTTCTATCCAAAGCGTCAAAGACTAAGAGCTGTTTATGGCACCGTCGGTTATCACATCTCAACTTCAGTACTATTAACAAGCTAGCTAAAGACGGTCTTGCACGAGGCATTCCAAGACTTAAATTTCAGAAAGACCATCTGTGTTCAGCATGTGCATTCGGAAAAAGCAAGAAATCCTCCCATCAACCCAAAGCTGAAGACACTAACCAAGAGAAGCTATATATTTTGCATATGGATTTGTGTGGCCCGATGCGTGTGGCGAGTATTAACGGGAAAAGGTATATCTTAGTCATTGTCGACGATTACTCAAGATTTACTTGGGTCAGATTTTTGAGGACAAAAGATGAAGCTCCTAAGGCCATTATCAAATGCATTAAAAATATTCAAGTTCGTTTGAATGCCACTGTCTATAATGTTCGAACAGATAATGGAACCGAATTTGTCAATCAGACACTTCGTGAATTTTATGAAAATGTTGGCATCTCGCATCAAACATCTGTTGCCCGCACTCCTCAGCAGAACGACATTGTCGAAAGGTGAAACCGAACTCTTGTAGAAGCTGCTCGTACCATGTTAATATTTTATAAGGCTCCATTATTTTTATGGGCCGAAGCAATCAATACAGCCTGTTACACCCAAAGCTGTTCAATAATCCGCCGTCGATACAACAAAACTCTATATGAGCTTATGCAAGATAAGAAACCGGATTTATCATTCTTTCATGTCTTTGGTGTACTCTGTTATCCTACCAATGACAATGACGACCTGTGTAAACTAGATGCAAAAGCTGACATTGGTATTTTGGTTGGTTACGCGCCCGCAAAGAAAGCGTTCAGAATCTACAACAAAAGAACCTGGAAAATTATAGAAACAATTCATGTGACATTCGATGAGCTGACAGCTATGGCTTTTGAAGAATCTAGTTCAGGACCCGGGCTTCATTATATGACTCCTGCAACAACCAGTTCAGGACTCGTTCCAAACCATATTCCTCAACAATCTTGTATTCCACCAAACAGAGATGATTGGGATCACTTGTTTCAACCTATGTTCGATGAATACTTCAATCCTCCATCAATTACTGTTCCTCTAGTTCAAGACGCTGCTGCACCAAGAGTTGTAGTTTTAGCCGATTCTCCTGTGTCAACTTCTATTGACCAGGATGCTTCATCAACAAGTATTCTATCAACACAAGAACAAGAACATTCTCTAATCATTTCTTAAGGTTTTGAAGAATCACCAAAAACACCAATCTTTCGTGATGATCCACTACATGAATCTCTTCATAAAGACTCAATTTCTCAAGGATCATCATCGAATATAAGACAAACCCACACTCCATTTGAACACCTTGGTAGATAGAATAAGGATCATCCAATAGAAAACGTAATCGGTGATCCTTATCGTTCTGTCTCCACGAGAAAGCAACTCGAAACTGACATCATGTGGTGTTATTTTGATGCCTTCCTAACTTCTGTAGAACCAAAGAACTTCAAACAAGCAATGATCTTGAGTTCAAGTCCTGTTCGTAGCAAACCTGAGATTTATCTCAGGTGCCACGTGGCCCACTCTTGTGGTGCCACGTGGCGGACCCCGACCCGGGCCGGTCTATGACCCAACCAGACCCGGCCCATGACCCGCTTGTTGACTGGCGATCAACCACCGTTGAACCGGTGGGTCCGGCGTGAGTAACGGTGAGTCCGCCACAGTTTGACCGTGTTGGGCCACCGCGCTTGACAAAAGTTGACAGGGTTCCGATGATGGTATGTCGGTGGTTGACGCCCGTTGACGGTCACTTGACCGCGATTGAAATGGTAATTGACTGCCACTTGGCGTGACACGTTATGGTGGCGTCAATATAGGCCGCACGTGCGAGAAGTACTAATCATATGTTGCAGGTCCTAGGTACGAGGTGGCAGAGGTGGTTGTCAGGCTCGGATCCCTAGGTACGAGGTTGTCAGATAATGATTGGTGGCTGCTTGGTTCAGTACGAGGTTCGGTATTCGAAAATTCTAGAAGGGGTACGTGACGTTCAACGATTGGTCCAAAAGGGAATATACAGCTGTTGGGTAGCTGGCAATCCCGAAGCTATTGACAGAGTCGGTGGGGCGCGTAATTACTAAAAATACCCTTGGTTCTGTGTTATGATTGGTTGGAGCTCCAAATGACGAAAACTACCCCTTACACTTTGGGCTATATAAATGCACACATGCTTCATTTGGTGGGTGTTTGAATTTTAGATTTTTGTTTTCACATAGTAGTTGTAGGTAGATTTAGGAGTAGATAGTGGTAGCTTATTTTAGATTATTATTGTAAAAGCTTTTTAGCTTATTCTCAACTTATTGTATTGGCTTATTTTTAATGAAGATGCTTTTTATTAAGGTTTGTTTTTATTTACTTTTTTCTTATTTCTTATGCTTATTCTTTTACTCCTTTTCTTTTGCTTATTTCTAAATAAGCTCTTGTTTATATCTTATTTTTTGATCTGATCTCTTAAGCTTATATTCGAATAAGCTCCTTAATAGCTTATTTCATTTAAGCTTCTTTTATATTCATGTTTGTTTAAAGCTTTTCGAAATAAGCTTATTTTAGCTTATATTTTTATTGCTTTATTTTTCTAGCTTATTGTTTTTTTAGATCTAATCCTTAATTATACCCGTCTCTTGGTCACTGGATTGAAATCTTATTTTCGGGTGGATTAGATATAAAAATAATGATCTTGTCTTTTTAGCTTTATTTTTAGATTAAAAGTTTGGTTGCTTTACTAATTCTAGCTTATTTATTCTTAGATCTAAACCTTAAGTATACCTGATCCGAATTCATTGATTGAACACCTTAGTTGTCGGGTGATTTAGATCTAAAGTTTTTATCTTTTGGCTTATTGTCTTGAAAATATCTGCTTATTTTATCTTAATAGCTTATGTTTAGTTGTGCACTTCTAATTTGTTTGTTTTATTGTTGTGGATCTTATTATATGACACTTAGGCGTGAGCTTCGGGTTCTTATAACTAAGTTTCACTATTAACGTTCCAGCTTTTAAATTTGTACCTAACTGTTTAATTAATAAAGCTCAAAACTTTATTGATTAATTAGTGAAATTAAAACTCATAAAGTCTTAAACTTTAAAAGTTTAATCAAGTTTATAAGAGCGGGTGGTTTAATATTCGATTTGGTTCATCATTCGGTTTCATCTCTCTACTCTTTTCATTACTAGTAGTTTAGAATTAGTTTGCTTAAAATGGTTATTTTTGCTTATTTGTTGATAAGTATGCTTAGTAAGTAGATTTTCTCATATGCTTGTTAAGTGTTAAATTGCTTAGTGAATTAAGTGTGATTAATAAAAAGGGAAATATTGTTAGTGATGTTTTTTATATTACTTTAAATTAATGTTCGTTTGTTTTGGTCATTCAATGAGGGCAAAAGCGCAATGAATAATTAGGCTTTTAATTTAGTAAATCGATATCTTAATAAAATTTGTTTCTAATATAAGCCAACGTTGTGTAGAGATATTTGTTTAGATGATATTGGTTCGTCAATAAGACTTAATTGTTTGTTTAAGTCACTTCTTAAGGTCTAATCAATGACACTTAGCAAGCTTATCTTTTATAATAAATCGTTCTTCGATTTATTGATTAACTATTTGCTTTAGTTGTATATTGTTTATTTTTTTAATTTTTTAGTTTTAAAAACAAAAAACAAAAATATTCGAGATTCAAGCTTTCAAACAAAACGCTTTCGTGAATTTCAAAAATTCATTCTCTCGTCAGGTACGGACATATCGGGGGGAGAAAAATATTGTTTGTCATCAAGCAATTTTTATATCAAACGGGAATACTCTCTTTTATACTATTATATTTGTATTATATATATATATATTATATCGAAGCAGTTTTTTGGCGCGGTTGCGGGAGGAGGTGTACGATCTACAGTGATGTTTTGAAGTTAGTGACCTTGAAGACACCTTTCTTCGGAAAGTTTTATTTCGTTTATATATATTATATATATATTATATATATATATATATATATATATATATATAAATACTATATATATCAAATATCCAAAAAATTTCTTTCAATTCTATTATATATAACTATATATTAAATATTTTTCTTTATCAAAATCCAAAAAAATATTTTCATTTTTATTTTTATTTTTCTTTTATATAAATATTAAAAATACCAAAAAAAAAATTATTTTTTTATTATTATTATTATCTTTAAAAAACCTATAAATATTTTTCTTTATCCTCTTATTACGTTTAATTCTTATCTTCTTTTCCCTCTTATCCGTTTAATTCTTCGACATGTCTTCGTATAACCATTTTGGTTGCTCGTTGTGTGGAGGCCCGTTTAATGGTGGAAACTGTCCGGGCTGTAGCAGTGTAGGATCCGAAAATGAGTTTGTCTATGACCTAAATCCTTATTCTTATAATGAAAACACACGTTTTTTTTACCATCGTAACCCAGTACGAGACATACTCGTGCGAGTTATGTGGAAATGATTCTCACCATGGTTATGATTGTCAACCACGGTTCCCGCTTGTCTATGAGCAAGAACCGAGCTACAATCAAAACTTTAGTGATAATTATTATCCACAAAATTCACCGAGTTTTCTCAACAATATCTTTGCTGTGAAAACTGTGGGGGTCCTCATGAAAGTTTTCAATGTCAACCGACGAATCAAAACCACTTTGAGCATAATTCTAATTCTTCCAGTTTTGACCAATATCAATCCCCGCAGTATTCCATCGATCATCAAGAAGACCTTAATCAGCAAAGATGGGAAGAGTCAAAGAATGAACTTCTCAACATGATGCGATCATTTTGTGAAATGGTAATTCAACGAAAGCAAGCGGCTAATATCGATCAATCACCTCCTCAAGAAATGAGTACTCCCGAGCCTTCGTGAAGTTTCAATTTTACTTGCGATGATGACGAGGAGTATTCTATTCCTTTGAATAAAATGCCTCAAATTCTTCGGTCTATTGCTCTCGCACCCGTCCTCCCATTGTGTGTGTGTGTGTGTTCAGAGATTTCCTCATGGGGGATGAGCATCTTAGCACTATTCCTGAAAAGGAATCAGACGAAGTAATAAAGTCTAGTGTTGAGGACCTTGTTCCAATCCCAAGTGAGTCCGAGGATACATCCGGGAGTAATAGTGAGTGAGATTTACCTTCGTGTGATGATTTCTCTCCCATTAAAGTTTATGAGGAAAAATCCATGACTTTCTATAACCCTCTCTTCGATTCAAATGATGATTTTACCTCTAGTGATGACGAGTCACTATCCGATGAGCTGTTCCGAAAGAAATGTTAAATTTACTCGAACCCTCTTTTCGATTCGATGATGAATAACATCTCTTGTGCCATGATCCTCTTTTGACGAGGTGTTAGAGAACATCGAGAGCAAGGCTTCTTATGATTCTAACCTTGATGAGCCGGCTGTGTTAGTCACACCTCTTTCCGATGATAATGAGGATGAGTGTTTCGACCCAGGTGGCGACGTTGATGAGATTGAGTTTCTACTTCACAGTGATCCGTCTAAGATAAGCGTTGATTCCATTCTCGAGGGGTTCACCGATGAACCGCCTATCGAAGAGAATGAGTGATTATTGATTGGAATTCTAAAGTGCAATGAATGGAAGAAGATTTTGTACGATGCTCCAATTGATGATTTGATGACCGAGGACAAAGTTTTCGACCCAGGGATTCCGGAGAAAATTGTTTCTCCAACATATGTGAAATTACCCTTTGAGGATCGTCATTATCTTTCCCTCACATATGTTATCCGACTTTTTCTTCCTTATTTCACCTATGGTGGAATATCTTTTCTTCTCTCCTCGGAGTGAGGATACTATTTTTGTCCCCGGCATCTTAGCTTTTCATTTTTTTCTTAGAACGGTGGCATCTCATCCGGATTGGACTTTCATGTGATTCAATGTTATCTAAACATCTTGTATGGAAGTCCAATGGAGGATTTGCTCTTCCACATGTTTCATCCCTAATATCACGATGATATGGGGAGAGTCAAGTGTGGGGGATCGAGTCAGGCTCAAGACTCGGTTAACAAAAATAAGCGCTTCGTAGGTGGCAACCCATGCTTATCCTAGTAGTAACAGTATTTTCAAGTGTGGGGGCGTGCTTCTTTCTATGGTTTGTGGTATCGTTTTTTGCAGGATTCCTTAAGATCATGAAGACCCGTGCTCGTTTTCAATCCTCCAATCGTCCGGTCTTCGATCTTTGCTTATTTTGGAATCCTTAATCCTGATCATGAATATTATTGTGCTTCCCTTTTCACACTTGGAATTTTTTGCATTTGCCTTTTTCATTCCTAAGTGTGGGGGTAAAACCCGATATTTTTGAACATTGAGGTCAATGTTCCATTCTAAGTGTGGGGGGGATTTCTATCGAAATGTGATCATACCTGTGCCTTGCTGTGTCCCGTGCAACCCCGTTTTGACCAAAATTTTAAATTTTATTGTTTTATTATTAAAAAAAATGATGATTAAAATATAAATATATAGTAATAAGTAGGCCCGTAGAATTAGGTAGCTTTTGATTTGACCGAGTTTAAAACTCTAGCTTTCCCCTTAGCTTTTTAGACTTAGCGTTTGCTTAACTTTAAAATTTTGCAAAGAACGAAAAATGATAGTGTTAAGTAGAAGTTGGATGCTAAACAAGGATTATTTGGAAATCTTAAGAGCTCATGTATGTAATTTGTCGCTTTTCCTCCCATAAGCTTCTAATTTGACTAATAATACGTGCTATCTTTGAAAATTAGACTTAAATCAACTATTTTTGAATAAAGAATGTAGTCGATATCAATAAATTTAGTCTTAGTTCAAATTTATATTTAAATTTTCTAAAAATGTATTTTCTCTTCGCAATTAATGTTGCAAATAAATAAATAAATAATTAATAAATAGAATAAATATCTTCGCCAGATTACTTCATCTTGTCGGAGGCGTGGCCGATGTTGAAGTCTTCATATAAGGTGGGGGCCGGTGTCATAATAAGTAGAATAACCTCTTGTCGACTCGCTATCGATGTGGCTTCGAGATAAAAGGCACCGGTGATATATTATGATTATAGCAAAAAAAAAATCACAACCGATGTGACTGTACTTTCTAAGAAGGGGGCCTCATAGGTAAGGAATAATAATGAGAATGATAAAGTTTGTTGCATCTTGCCGGCACACAACCGATGTTGCAGCCTTCAAAAAGGTCGAGGATCTCTGGTTCGAAATAAGGACTCCTGGACCATGGCGGATCGCATACGATGTGGCTGTTGTATAATGGACGAGAGGTTTTATAAGGTTGCAATAATAATATAATAATACTCAATAACAATAACAAAATTTTGACTCCGGGTTATTAAATAAGCCTCCATCTCTGATAGTAATAAAGGTTAATGATGCATTTATATACAAATCCATGCTTAGCTCAGCTGCTAGAGTGAGTTTGCTTAAACTCTTGACCTTAAGGTCTTGAGTTCAAGTCTCGTTCGTAGCAAACCTAAGATTTATCTCAGGTGCCACGTGGCCCACTCTTGTGGTGCCACATAGCGGACCCCGACCCGGCCCAGCCCATGACCCGATCTGACCCTGCCCATGACTCGACTTGACCCGCCTGTTGACTGGCGGTCAACCACCGTTGACCGGTGGTCCGGCGGAGGTCAACGGTGGTCTGCCACCGTTGACCGTCGTTGGCCGCCGCCGTTGACCACCATTGACAGGTGTTCTGACGGTGGTCCGACGGTGGTTGACCGTCGTTGACCGGTCATTGACCTCCGTTGACCGGTCATTGACCGGCGTTGACCTGCCACTTGACGTGACACGTTACTGGCGGCCGTCCAATCATAGGCCGCCACGTTGCAACTTTTAATCATTTGTTGCAGGTCCTAGGTACGAGGTGGCAGAGGTGGCTGTCAGGCTCGGATCCCTAGGTACGAGGTTGTCAGATAATGATTGGTGGCTGCTTGGTTCAGTACGAGGTTCGGCATTCAAAAATTCTAGAAGGGGTACATGGCGTTCAACGATTGGTCTAAAATGGAATATACAGTTGTTGGGTAGCTGGCAATCCCGAAGCTATTGACAGAGTCGGTGGGGGCGCGCAATTACTAAAATACCCTTGGTTTCAGTGTCTATGATTGGTTGGAGCTCCAAAATGACGAAACTACCCCTCTACACTCTTGGGCTATATAAATGCACACAACAGCTTCATTTGGGAGTGTTAGATTTTAGATTTATTTTTCACATAGTAGTAGTAGGTGTAGATTTAGGAGTAGAATAGTGGTAGCTTATTTTAGCTTATTATTGTAAAAGCTTTTTAGCTTATTCTCAACTTATTGTATTGGCTTATTTTTATGAAGATGCTTTTTATTAAGGTTGGTTTTTATTAAATGCTTATTATTTCTTTTTGCTTATTCTTCTACTCCTTTTCTTTTGATTATTTTCAAATAAGCTCATGCTTATAGCTTATTTTTTGGATCCGATCTCTTAAGATTATATTCGAATAAGCTTCTTAATAGCTTATTTCATCTAAGCTTCTTTTATATTCATGTTTGTTTAAAGCTTTTCGAGTAAGCTTATTTTAGCTTATTTTTGATTGCTTATTTTTCTAGCTTATTGTTTTTAGATCTAATCCTTAAATATGCCCGTCTCTTGTACACTTGATTGAACATCTTAGTTTCGGGTGGATTAGATCTAAATATAATAGATCTTGTCTTTTTAGCTTATTTTCTAGCATAAAGTTGGTTGCTTTTTAATTCTAGCTTATTTTTCTTAGATCTAAATCCTTAATTATACCCGATCCGAGTTCACTGATTGACCACTTAGTTTCGGGATGATTTAGATCTAAAGTTTTCATCTTTTAGTTATGTCTTAGAAGAATATCTAGCTTATTTGTTAATAGCTTATTGTTTATTGTGCACTTTAACTTTGTTTGTTTTATTGTTGATGGATCTTATTCTACACTTAGGCGAGGAGCTTATGGTTCTTATAAACTAGTTTCACTATTAAAGTTCCAAGCTTTTTAAGTTTTTACCTAGCTTATTAATTAATAAAGCTTAAAACTTTATTGATTAATTAGTGAAATTAAAACTAATAAAGTCTTAAACTTTAAAAGTTTAATTAAGTTTATAAGAGCGGGTGGTTTAATATTCGATTTGGTTCATCATTCGGTTTCATCTCTCTACTCTTTTCATTACTAGTAGTTTAGAATTAGTTTGCTTAAAATGGTTATTTTTGCTTATTTGTTGATAAGTATGCTTAGTAAGTAGATTTTCTCATATGCTTGTTAAGTGTTAAATTGCTTAGTGAATTTAGTGTGATTAATAAAAAAGGGAAAATATTGATTAGTGATTTTTTATATTACTTAAATTAATGTTTTGGTTATTCAAGCGGCAAAAGCCGCAAGAAATAATTAGGCATTAATTTATTAATCCCATATCTTAATAAAGTTGTTTTCAATATAAGCCAATGTTGTAGAAGAAGTAATTTGTTAGAAAGATATTGATTCGTCAATAATGGACTTAATTGTATGTTTAATCACACTGTAAGAGAATCTATCAATACACTTAGCAAGATATCTTTTATATATATCGTTTTGTCGTTTAATTGCGTTACTATTTGCTAATTTGTATTTAATATAGTTTATTTTTATTAAATTTTAGTTTAAAACCAAAAACAAAAATATTCGATATTCAAGCATCAAACAAAACGCTTTCGTGAATTTCAAATTCATCTCTCGTCGGGATACGACATCCGGGAGATAAAATATTGTTTGTCCTCAAGCAATTTTTATATCAAACGGGATACTCTCTATACTATTACTATTTGATATTATATTATACGATCTATATATATATTTATATTATATATATATATATATAACATATATTAGAATATCAATATATATATATTATATCGAAGCAATTGGGATCGCTTGTTTCAACCTATGTTCGATGAATACTTCACTCCTCTATCCATTGCTGTTTCTCCAGTTCAAGAAGTTGTTGCTCTAAGAGTTGTAGTTTTAGCCGATACTCCTGTGTAAACTTCCATTGATCACGATGCTCCATCAACAAGTATTTCATCAACACGAGAGCAAGAACATTCTTCAAACATTTTCTCAAGGTTTTGAAGAATCACCAAAAACACCAAATTTTCATGATGATCCACTTCATGAATCTCTTCATGAAGACTCGACTTCTCAAGGATCATCATCGAATGTGAGACAAACCCACACTCCATTTGAACACCTTGGTAGATGGACTAAGGATCATCCTATAGAAAACGTACGGTTATCCTCTCTCGCTTGTCCTCTATGAGAAAGCAACTCTCAAACTGACGCCATGTGGTGTTATTATGATGCCTCTAACTTCGGTAGAACCAAAGGAACTTCAAACAAGCAATGTCTGAAACGTCATCGATCGATGCCAATGAAGGAAGAGATTCATGATTTCAAAGGGACTAGAAGTTTGGGAAATTGGTGTCGTGTCCAGATAAATGTGTTATTGATCAAACTAAATGGATCTATAAGGTCAAGAAGGATGAATTTAGTGGGGTATAAAAAATAAGTTTAGATATTGCCAAGGATTCTAGACAAAAAGGAGGAATCGATTTTACGGAATCATTTGCACTAGTTGTATAATAGAGGCCATCGGTATCTTCATAGCAATGTCGCTCATAGTATATGACGAACTCTACAATTGGACATCAAACGCTTTCTTAAATGGTGAGCCTTAAGAAAGAGGTCTACGTTTCTCAACAAAAGGATTTGTTGATCAGGAAACCATAGCATGTGTACAAGCTTAAAAAGCCCTAAGTCTCAAACAAGCACCGTGCTCATGGTTACGACAATGCTGTCAAGCTTCCTAATCTCACAAAAATTTTCCAAAGGTGTAGGTGACTCCAATACTCTCACTACGACAGCTGGGAATGATTATTACTGGATACAAAATTTATGTGACATATAACTATTGCATCCATAATACTATATGTGTATGTGTTTGTACTAATCAAGATGAACTAAGTTAAGATGTCATTGATGGGGCAGATGTCATTCTTTTTTAGGATTACAATCTCTCAAAAGTCCAGAGGCATCTTTATCAAACCAATCTAAATATGCTTCTTGAAATTGTTGTTAAAAAATATGGTATGCTAACTTGTGATTCGGTAGATACACCTATGGTAGAAAAGAGCAAACTGGATAAAGATCTATAGGGGATTCCAATTGATGCTACACTTTACCGTAGTATGATTAGATCCCTCATGTATCTGACATCCAGTAGACCAGACCTTATTTATGCAGTCTGCTTATGTGCTCAATATCAGGCAAAGCCTACCGAAAAGAACTTAAATGCGGTTAAGCGGATCTTTTGATACCTAAAGGAAACCATTAACATGGGTCTCTAGTACTCGAAGGATACCGGTATGTCTATGACAGCATATGCAGATGCAGATCACACGGGGTGTTAGGACACTAGACGCAGTACATTAGGAAGTGCTCGGTTCTTAGGTGACAAACTTGTTACCTGGTCGTCCAAGAAGCAAAAGTGCATTGCCATCTCGAGTACAAAGGCTGAATATATTACCTTATCTGGGTGTTGTGCTCAAATCCTATGGATGCGTTTACACCTTACTGATTATGGCTTTCAATTCAATAAGATTCCTCTATACTGCGACAACAAGAGTGCGATTGCTTTATGCTGCAATAATGTTCAACACTCACGAGCCAAGCACAACGATGTTCGCTACCATTTTATAAAGGATCAAGTGGAGAATGGAATCGTGGAGCTATACTTTGTCTAGACTGAATATCAACTGGCTGACATCTTCACCAAACCTTTTCCAAGAAAAAGATTCAACTTCTTGATCGAAAAACTCGATATGAGAAGCATGTCTCCGAAAACGTTGAAATGTCTGGCAGAGGAAACAGACGAGTGATGGTGGTAACTCATATCCTGTATCATATGTACATAAGAACACATAAAAACTCAAAGATATTTTTCTTTTATATAAATTTTTCAAAAAGAAAATTAAAAAATTAAAAAATCAGAAAAATATAAAAATATGTATCTCTGCCATGTCTTCTGAAAATCGATAACATTTACGGCCTTAGAAATGTCATTCAATAATGATACGAGGCTGTAAATGAAGTTCGAGCAGAAGTTCAAAAACTTTCAAAACATGCCAAAAATGGCTTGCTATTATTTCAGATAGCAACCCGGTCATCATCTTTCAGGCAAGTATTTCAAAAAAGAAAACTTGACCTCATACGGGAATTTATTCTCGGGCATGGTCTACTTGATGACCATGCAAAGGCTTGTGTTTACTTTGCAACATAACCCGTGCTTTCTATATTCCATAAGTGTACGTGCCAGTGCGCTTATGTGTCAAAATAAGAGAAATATTATTTTTCATGGTGTTGGTTTTCTAAATTAAACAATAATTTATCAGAAAATGCTTTTCAAAGACATTTGACCACTCAAACAACGACTACAACTCTTTAAATAGAAAACGGGTCTTTGTTTGAGGGGGAGAAAATGTCAAATATCTTCTTCATAAAATCAGTTTGTGATAAAGGAAAATGTTTTAAATAATAACGGGTTAACAATTAAAGGAGAGTTAATTAAGTTTAGCTTATGTGAGCCTTAACTGTTATGTGTTTATGCCTATAGGGAGTATATGTGCAAATATAAGTTTCTAGGTATGCTTGTTAAAACATTAGGGACTAAATGTGCCATTTGTTAAACTTAAAATGCCTATTAGGACTTATATAAAACAAATGCATAGGATAGTAAACTAGAGGGGGCAAAAGTCTCAAAAAGGAAATTTGTTTTATAACACTTTCACCCACCCCTGTCTTTTTCACATACAAACACACACTTAGCAAGATTTTTCTCTCCCTCACTCTCATTCAAAATCGTCACCCTTTAATCCTCCATTTCCAGTGATTATCAAGCGAAAGGTATAACTTGAAGCTCATTCCTCACTTCCTAAACTACATATATCTCAAAGGATTTAACGTTTCATCCATGATTGATCTCGAAAACATTAAAATTCGAATTAGGGTTTGTCAAAATCAAATGTGACTAAAACCTTAAATTGAATGAGGGGTTTTGTTTGTTTAGGAGTGTAGAACACTGGATTAATACAGTTTTGTGATTAGGTATCATACGAATGTGTTCTTGATGATTCATGCTTGCGAAAATGTAGGTTTTTGGGATTTAGTGTAATTTGTTTGTGGGATTTATGCTAGAACATCTGTATTTACTTCCTTGAATATGTTTGAGCCTTGAAAGGCATTCCTTGTTTGTTATTTCTTGCTTGAATGTATTAAAACGAATATATATACTCATTTTTGATCATTCTGGATGATTCTGTGGCTAAGTGTTGTTGTAAATGTACCTAAGTGTTATTTAATTGTTAAGAAGGCTATTTGAACTATTCTTGATTCGTAAAATCCATGTTTGTGACATTGTGACATTTGAAGGCAAGTTATCAACTGCCTATGTAAGGCGAGTTAACAACACCTTTAGAAGGCGAGTTAACAACTCCCTTCAGAAGGCGAGTTAACAACACCATCACGAGGAGAGTTAACAATACCCCTTCATAAGGCGAGTTAACAATACCCCTTCATGAGGCGATTTAACAATCCATTATAGGAGGCGATTTATCAATCATATATATGAGGCGATTTAACAATTCCGTTAGGAAGCAAGTTAACGATCCTATATAAGAGGCGATTTATTAGTCTTATAGAGGAGGCGATTTAACTGGAGGCGATTTAGCAATATTTTACTTTAAGAAATTTTAAGATTAAATCTTTCTGGAGGCAATGTTTAACTCAAGTTAGGTAGCTAATTAAAATTGATTAATTCCGCAACCTAAACAAGTTAAGTAGGCTATATAATGAGGTTCAACAAGAATATCTGAACACGTCTTAGGTTACCTTATTCTCTGCAAGTTAGTTTGAATAGGATTCCCAAAAACACGAATTCAGTTGTCTTAATGCCTTTCACGATATGCCCAATTAAGTTGCCCTTTAGGTGATTAGATCTTATTCAATAATGCTAAATGCCCTAATGAGCCTAATCATTAAAATGATATCACAACATGCATCAAGCTTAAGTATTCAACAATCAAAGGGACTTATAGTGTTTTATATATAAAATTGGTTATATATATAAACTCTATTGGTTAAATCTTAACAGAAACATGAATACCACTCAAGCTCAACAGAAAGCCCTTGATGATGCTCTTGTTGCCCCTGCGAACCATTTTGAGTTCGGGAAATGCAACATGAGACTCAAGACAGACATCAAACCAAAAGAAGCTACATTTCAAGTGGTGCTGGATGCTCTTGCTCTTACTCCCTTCTACCGTGCATTCCTTATTGATGTGTGCTTAAACACACATCCTTATAACCCCGGTAAACACTATAAAACAGACTAAAAACACTAAAATATGGAAAATTATATTGCAAATATGTTTGTATTGTGTTTTTATGTCTTACAGGTACAAAGGATTGAAAACAAAACAAAAACAGGAATTTCCGGGTTCGATTCGATCAAGTTTTCTCATTATTCAAGACCAAGACGAAGTCGTTAATATTTACCGAGCATGCCATTAGAAAGAGCACGAGATTTTGAGTCTGACGGTGCCTTCATTGATTATTGGGCCCACCCGTTACCCTTTATAAGGGCCGGGCCGACCCTTACATATACAAGTCCAAATCAAGCCCAACAAACATATTGCAAATATGGATCTCAGCACAAGTCCTAAACGAATGCAAAGCCCAAGAATACTTGGTCCATTGCTAAAAGAATAAGAAAAGAAGATTAGTTCTTGGCCCAACTATGATTTAGACAAGGCCCAAATTTCACTTTTGCTACTGTTTGAAGGTGACGAGTAATACAATTTGAAAAGAAAGGAGTAGCAGCGATTGACTCACACACATGCCCTCTAAATTAATTCCAAAGGGTCACGTGACCCTCCACTAACATCTCATTGGCCAGTTAAATGTCAACACGTGGCATCCCTTTATTTCTCAAAATTGTTATATATTAAAGATTGTACGAGGAATGTAAGTGTGAAATTGTGATGCGTTTTATTAACGCAAATGAAAGGCCACGTGGCAGTTTTTAATTGGTGGATCTAGAATTTTTGTCGCATCTGATGTACTAGGAAGGGATCACGAGGTACTTATGACGCGTTTTTATTACGCATGTTGGACGAAATTACGAGCTTACCCCCACCAACTTTGGCTTTATAAGTGGATACACAACAACGAGACATGCATTATTAGTTATTAGTTTTTTTAGTTGTAGTAGTATAGTTTCCTCTCAAATTATTAGCTTATTTCTCTATTGATATTTTCAGCTTATTTACTTTTTGGTTCCAGCTTATTTGAGCTTATTGTACAAGATTTCTTAAGTTATTAATGAAAGATGGTTTGAGTAATTGGCTTAAATTTTCGCAACTTATTTCTTTCTATTATTTTTCATTCGAATGGCTTATTAATTAAGCTAAACCTGATTAGCTTATTTGCTGTTTACGATCTTTCGTATATCTTATAGTCTTAACTATTTCTCCTCTTAAATCCTCTAGCTCGACTCGGGTATAAGAAAAGTACTTTGAGCTTATAAGCTCGGCTTATTTATAAGCCTAGTTACTTTTAGATCCAAGAGCTCATTTGCTTTTAGTTTAGCTTATTTTATAAAAGTTCCAAAATAGTTTTAAATAAGTTTAGTTTTCGTTCATGACTTGTTTGTTTTCAAAAGTAGTATGGATAGCTTATATTTCTAGTTTTTTCGGTTCTTCTTATTCTTCTCTTGCTCGATTCGATTTGTAAGAAGAAGGCCACAAGTATTAATTTACTCAGCTTATTATTAAGCTTGGGTCCTTCTTGAATAGAGAGCTTATTTAGTTGGATAGTGCTTATTTCATTCGGTTGTTTTGATATAGTTTTTAATACTCTAAGTTTGACTCGAAAAGTGTTATCTAGTTTAGCTTATCTTTCTCTAGTGCTTATTCGGTTTATCTTAAAAGATGTGGATAGCTTATTCTCTCGGTTTTGATCTTATTTCTGTTAGATCTCATCTAGTGTATTAGCTTATTATAAGTTTTTGGATCAACAAGGTTTTTTAAAAATCTCGTTTGCTTATTGATAAGACCAGTTATTTGTTTTTAATGAGAATTTAGCCTATTTCATCTAATTTACAAAAGTTTTAGGTTACAACAGTTGCTCATTGATCTAGCATCTTAAAAGTTTTCATATAAGGATTTTGGCTTAGCTTTTTAATCGGTTAGGGTTTAGATTTACTACAAATGGTCTTTGTTGAATCTGTTAGATCAATCCACTATTAGTTCACATTTGCTTAGCCCACTGTTAGAACATAACTTAGGCCTAATAGTTTACCTGTTTAGGAAATTTGCAAACGAAATTTTTGGACAGTGGCTAGTATTCTTTTGTGATTTTGTTTACTTTAGGCAAAAGTTCAATAAAGTTCTCTTTTTTAGCATAGATCCAAAGACTTCATCTCCACCATTCATTTATATATGATCCAATGGTTATAAAAAATACATATTAAAAAAAACCCACTTTCCATCTCATTTTTAAAAATTAAATATCTCACAAACCGTTAATCGTTACGCAAAACGAAACATACCATCGCGACGAGAATTAAATCATCTTTCTATAGAGGGGCACTTTGATATACTTTCGCCGAATTTTTTTCAATCTTATTTTTCAGTCACGTCTTGAAAAATCACATGTGATTCGGGAAAATCACATCTGATTTGTATCACAGATCACATATGATTTTATGAAATCACATGTGATTGTGATACAAATCACATATGATTTTTTCAGACGTGACTAAAAAATAAAATCGAAAAAAAGTTCGTCGAAATTATATCAAAGTGCCCCTCTATAGAAAGATGATTTAATTCTCGTCGCGATGGTGTATTTTTTATCGTTTAACAATTTACCGTTTGCAAGATATATTAATTTTAAAAATGGGGTGGAAAAGTGGGTTTTTTTAATTAATCAAAATATGGGTGGTTATAATTGGTCCATTAGATCTTTGATAAATATTGGTTCTACATTGATCTCATCTCGTTTACTTTAACTCTTGTGGATTTGTATTTTGCGATTTCGTTCAACTCCCCGGCAGCGGCGCTAAAAAAGTTTTTGTATAGAAAGTATCCCGTATAGATATAAAAATTACTTTAGGAAAAGTAATAGTTTATCTTCCGGATGTCGTGTCCCAACGAGAAATGAATAGAAAACCAAGTTATTGTTTTTAAGTATAAAGCTTGATTATCTTTTAATTTTTGGTTTTTAGCTAAAACTAAAGATAGCGATAAACTAGACTATACTAATTAACAAGCAAGCTAATAAGATGAAAAATATATAAAAACAAACATGCTTGCTAAGTGACGTGAAAAGTTCTTCAAGTGTGAACTAAGGTTTAACTTAACGAATTAATTTCCTTAGAAAAGATAGTTATCTCACAACGTTGGTTTATTTTGACAAAAATCTCTTAAAAAGATATTAATTATTAGATGTGTCGTTTGACTATTTTTCCGGATTTTGCCCTTCAAAACATTCAAACTACAAATCTAAATAATCCGAAAAAATTATTAATCAACTAAACCTTTTTCAAATCCACACTTAATTCTCAATTCACAATATCACTTAACAAGGACTAATAAACTACTCACTAAGCATAATAATCATTAAACAAGCAAATAAAGACATATTAAACTAAATAAATTTACACTAATGAATTGAAAAGAGATAGGAAATAAAAACCGAGTCGAAGAACCGCAAATGGATATAAAACCACTCGATCTAATAATCTATCAAAATAAATAAGTTTAGAAGCTTAAAGCTTTAAACTTAAAATATTAAGCTAGTTTACTAGACCCTTAAGCTCCGCGCCAAAGAGTTGAACGAAATCGCAAAATACAAATCCACAAGAATTAAAGTAAACAAAATCACAAAAGAATACTAGCCACTGTCCAAAATTTTCGTTTGCAAATTTCCTAAACAGGTAAACTATTGGGCCTTAATTATGTTATAACAGCGGGCTAAGCAAATGTGGACTAATAGTGGATTGATCTAACAGATTCAACAAAGACTATTTGTAGTAAATCTAAAACCTAACCGATTAAAAAGCTAAGCCAAAATCCTTATATGAAAACTTTTAAGATGCTAGATCAATGAGCAACTGTTGTAACCTAAAACTTTTGTAAATTAGATGAAATAGGCTAAATTCTCATTAAAAACAAATAACCGGTCTTATCAATAAGCAAACGAGATTTTTAAAAAACTTTGTTGATCCGAAAACTTATAATAAGCTAATACACTAGATGAGATCTAACAGAAATAAGATCAAAACCGAGAGAATAAGCTATCCACATCATTTAAGATAAACCGAATAAGCACTAGAGAAAGATAAGCTAAACTAGATAACACTTTTCGGGTCAAACTTAGAGTATTAAAAACTATATCAAAACAACCGAATGAAATAAGCACTATCCAACTAAATAAGCTCTCGATTATTCAAGAAGGACCCAAGCTTAATAATAAGCTGAGTAAATTAATACTCGTGGCCTTCTTCTTACAAATCGAATCGAGCAAGAGAAGAATAAGAAGAACCGAAAAAACTAGAAATATAAGCTATCCATACTACTTTTGAAAACAAACAAGTCATGAACGAAAACTAAACTTATTTAAAACTATTTTGGAACTTTTATAAAATAAGCTAAACTAAAAGCAAATGATCTCTCAGATCTAAAAGTAACTAGGCTTATAAATAAGCCGAGCTTATAAGCTCAAAGTACTTTTCTTATGCCCGAATCGAGCTAGAGGATTTAAGAGGAGAAATAGTTAAGACTATAAGATATACGAAAGAGCTTAAACAGCAAACAAGCTAATCAGGTTTAGCTTATTTAATAAGCCATTCGAATGAAAAATAATAGAAAGAAATAAGTTGCGAAAATTAAGCCAATTACTCAAACCATCTTTCATTAATAACTTAAGAAATCCTGTACAATAAGCTCAAATAAGCTGGAAACGAAAAGTAAATAAGCTGAAAATATCAATAGAGAAATAAGCTAATAATTTGAGAGGAAACTATACTACTACAACTAAAAAAACTAATAACTAATAATGCATGTCTCGTTGCTGTGTATCCACTTATAAAGCCAAAGTTGGTGGGGGTAAGCTCGTAATTTTGTCCAACATGCGTAATAAAAACGCATCATAAGTGCCTCGTGATCCCTTCCTGGTACATCAGATGCGACAGAAATTCTAGATCCACCAATTAAAAACTGCCACGTGGCCTTTCATTTGCGTTTATAAAACGCATCATAATTTCACACTCACATTCCTCATACAATCTTTAATATATAACAATTTTGAGAAATAAAGGGATGTCACGTGTTGACATTTAACTGGCCAATGAGATGTTAGTGGAGGGTCACATGACCCTTTGGAATTAATTTAGAGGGCACGTGTGTGAGTCAATCGCTGCTACTCGTCACCTTCAAACAGTAGCAAAAGTGAAATTTGGGCCTTGTCTAAATCATAGCTGGGCCAAGAACTAATCTTCTTTTCTTATTCTTTTAGCAATGGACCGAGTATTCTTAGGCTTTGCATTCGTTTAGGACTTGGGCTGAGATCCATATTTGCAATATGTTTGTTGGGCTTGATTTGGACTTGTATATGTAAGGGTCGGCCCGGCCCTTATAAAGGGTAACGGGTGGGCCTAATAATCAATGAAGGCACCGTCGGACTCAAAATCTCGTTCTCTTTCTAATGGCATGCTCGAGAAATATTAACGACTTCGTCTTGGTCTTGAATAATGAGAAAACTTGATCGAATCGAACCCGAAAATTCCTGTTTTTGTTTTGTTTTCAATCCTTTGCACCTGTAAGACATAAAAATACAATACAAACATATTTGCAATATAATTTTCCATATTTTAGTGTTTTTAGTCTGTTTTATAGTGTTTATCGAGGTTATAAGGATGTGTGTTTAAGCACACATCACTTATCACTGCAGATGTTCCTGCTATTTATATGCAAGAATTTTGGGCTACAGTTGCCGTTCATAAGTCATCCATCAGATTCACGATAAACAAGAAGAAATTATCTCTCGATGTTGATATGTTCTGAGAAACTCTCCACTTTTGCCCTAAAATTCCAGGACAAAAGTTTGAAGACCTCCCACTGGAACATGACATTCTCTCTTTCATCAGAGATCTTGGACACACTAGAGACATCACCTATCTCACTGATGTGAATGTTGACTACTTACATCAACCATGGAGAGCATTTGCTACCGTCATCAACAAGTGTCTAAGTGGCAAAGAAACTAGAATGGACAAGATTCGTCTGCCCCATGCTTAGATCCTCTAGGGTATGTTCTATAAGAAGAACATCGACTATATGTATCTACTCTGGGAAGATTTACTATTCCTGATTGAAAACAAAGATGCTAAGAAGACAAACGAGATGTCATATCCCAGATTCACAAATATCATCATTGATCACTTCATGTCAAAGGATCAGTCTATTTCGAGGAGAAACAAGATGTTTTGGCACACTACTCGAGATGACACCATGTTTACTTCTATGAGATGTATCTCCAGACATGAAGATACTCAAGTATTTGGTACCATTCTCCCAAAGGAACTAACAAACCAAGCAATGTTGGAATCCAATGCTTACAAGACATAATACGCTTTTGCCTCTGAAGAGAAAGCTCCAAAACCAAAGTACGTTTGAAAGAAAGCTGATCCTGACACATCACCTAAGCAGAAGCTTGTTCAAGCTACTAAAGGTACCAGACTCAAGTCAAAAGCTAAGGTGGCTAAACCTGACACGAAGAAGCAACCTGCAAAGAAGACAAAAGCCAAAGGATTAACTGTATTATCTGAGGTTGCATTAACTAAAGCTGGACAACTTAAGCTAGATACCAAAAGAAGCAAGACACAATTTCACAGTTCTCACGTAAGTGGCTCAGGTGATGGAGTTGACACTCAGTCAAAGGTTCCTGATGAGCAGCAACAAAAGTCTTCTGGTACAGATGAAGGAACTTGTACTATACCAGGGGTTCCCGATGTACCTATATACGAATTTGAAAGTGAGAAAGAGTCTTGGGGTGACAGTGATGATGAAGATAATGAAAACTATTCTGATGATGTAAGTGATGAAGGTGATTATGATAATGATGGTAATGATGATGATGACGATGCTAATGATGATGATAAACAAGAAGGTGATGACACGAATGACGATGATGAAGAGACTGATAGTGATAGAACTGAGTCAGACAGAATCAAGATTCCTGTTCTCGATCAGTCTACCACTGAATTCTATGAAGAAGAAGAAGAAGAAGAATATGACGATGAATTCAATATTAAAGAAGATGAAAAGATTGATGATGAAGAAACGATGTATGATGATGAAGACGATGAGGTCACTAAGGAGTTGTATGAAGATGTGAATGTGAATTTGGGAAATGAAGCCACTAAAATGACCAATGCTGATCAAGGAGCCTCAGAACAACAAAATGTTTCTTAAGAATCAGGGTTTGAGCAAGTAGAGGAAGACGCTCATGTGACTCTCACTCTGGTCCTTGACACACAGAAGGCTGATGAACCTGTACAAAGTTCTTCTGTCTCCTCCAATTTTACAAGCAAGCTCCTAAATCTTGAGAATCCATCTGCAGGTGACAATGAGATTGCTTTATTGATGGAAACCTCAGCTCGTCATGCAACGGTAGTTCCTGAAAACACATCTGGTTTCACTACAACTATTCCTCCACCACCTCGGTTCTTTAATCCTCTTCTACAACAAGCAACACCGACTCCAACACCAACAAATTTTGAAGCTACAACCTCATTTCCTTCACTTTTGGATTTCTCATTTGTATTCAGATTCAACGACAGAGTCACCAACCTGGAAAAAGATCTATCAAAGATAAAAACAAGTTGACCAGTATGCTCAAGCTCTCTCCCCCATTCCTACTATAGTTGATCGTTACATGGATAACAAACTTGGAGAAGCGATAAACAAGGCCATTTTAGCACATAATTTAGACTGTAGACAAGAAGCTCAGGATGAGAAGAATGCTTACATAGAACTCATTGACACGTCAATGAGAGCTCTTATAAAGGAAGAAGTCAACACTCAACTTCCTCAGATTCTTCCTCAAGCAGTATCAGATTTTGCAAATCCTGTGATAGATAAAAATGTCACAGAATCAGTAGAAGCTACAGTCTTGACAAGGTCTTCTTCACAACCAACGTCTACTTATGAGGCAGCCGCATCACTCTCTGAGTTTGAGCTTACAAAGATACTGATAGACAAGATGGAGAAGAACAAGTCATATGATAAAGTTGACTACAGAAAGAAGCTTTATGATGCACTAGTCGAGTCTTATAACACTGACAAAGGTATCTTTGATTCATATGGTGAAGTCCTTTCGTTGAAGAAAAGTAGAGATGAAAAAGACAAAGATCGAGACCCCTTCGCTGGATCAGACCGAGGGACGAAAAGAAGAAAATCGAGTAAAGATGCTGAGTCCTCCAGAGATTCAAGGTCAAAGGAAAAGAAGTCTTCAAGCACCTCTAAAGATGCCTCCCAATCTCAACATAAGTCTTCCGGCAAGTCTGCCCATGCAGAGGAGCCAAATCATACTGTTGAAGACTCAGGCATGCAACAAGATCAAGAGTTTGTCACGGAAGACAATGATGAACAACCCGCTGACAAGGAGGTTACCAAAGCTGACTGGTTTAAGAAACCCGAGCGACCTCCAACTCCTGATCATGATTGGAGTAAGAGACAACAAGTTGACTTTCGACCTCCTCAGACCTGGATTAGTCAAGTTGCACATGCTGAAGAACCTCCCACTTCATTTGACTTCAAAATCTGACTCAAGAAATTCTGGTTGGACCGGCATTTAACCTGCTCAAAGGCACTTGCAAGAGTATTACGGAATTAGAGTACCATCTTGAAGAATGTTCCAAAGCAACAACTGAACAACTTGACTGGCATAACCCCGAAAACAAACTGTATCCGTTCGATCTCAAAAAGCCTCTTTCGTTAATTCAAGATCATCGAGGACGCCAAATTATCCCTTAGGATTACTTTATTAATAAAGATCTGGAATATCTAAAGGGTGAAGATTTAAGTAGACGATACTCAACTTCTGTGACAAAGACAAAAGCTGCTACTTATGATCTCAAATAGACCGAAGACTTGGTTCCTAACTTGTGAAGTCCCGTGCAGGTGGAATATGATCAGCATGCTTACTTGGGCACTTCACACTAGGGTCCAAAACGCCAAAGATTCTACGGGTATGCTAGCAACTTGACTTCGTCTAAAGATGTTTACTCCAGAAGAAGAATTATTGCGGTAACTAGACTTAAAATCAATAAAGAAGTATGACTACGGTCACCTGGAAGAGATTGAAGTTCGTCGAGATGATCAGAAGCTATATACATTTAAAGAAGGTGATTTCAAAAGACTACGTCTACAAGACATTGAAGACATGTTACTTCTACTCGTTTAACAAAAGCTGACCAATCTTACAATCGACGAAAGATATGATTTGAATGTGGCATTATGTATGTACACCAGACGTATTGTTATTCAAAGGTGGGTGGAAGATCTTTAATTAGGTGTCAAAAGTTACCAAAAGAAGCTCAACCTCACTAAACCCGACACATACAGATCAAATGTCAGGAACAAAACCGCATACACTTCATACTCAAACCCTCATGGAATAATATATATGGATAAGTTCAAGAGAAAAAGATTGATGCAGGCTGGTGAACTCCACAAGTTCAGTGATGGTACGCTCAATGATGTTCGGACTGCTCTTCACAACATTGCTGTGGGAATAAGAATGGAATACCTTCTGATGAGGAAATGGAGTAACTTGGACAAGAAAAGGGCTCGGGTTATGGTTCAGGATATAAACAGGCAACTTTATCAAAGGAGGTTGATGCGGAATCTAGAGAAGTTCGTTAATGGAGGGGAATATGGGAATGATCTCAAGCTACTAGAAAGGACAATATGACTTTGTCATATTTTGTCTCAACTCATTTCAGGTCAATTTCTCGTATATAATAATCTTGTGAATATGTATATAAATAGTGTAAACTTAAAAAGTAGGCATATATAGTGTTTGAGTATGAATTTTCAAGAATTTCTTAGTAAATTCAAATTTTTTTTAATTATCATACTCAAACACCATATAATTCCCTTATAATTTGAGGGGAGCATTAATATGTTCCAATAATCGGCTTGTTTATAATTGGACATCTTTTCTCTGAAACCATGAATATTTAAATCAATTGATATCCAAAATATCAAGAGATTTGACATTTTTGATAAGGGGAGAAAATGTGATTAAAATATATGATTAAAAA
>BQNB010017462.1:30379-69905 GCA_026074375.1 Tanacetum coccineum
TTAGGTCCTCTATGAAAAGATAATACAAATTTTATCTTTGCTACACTTCATTAGGCAAATATAAGAATTCTATTTTGTCTAACATGAGAATGACTACTAAATGGCTCTTCCTAAATATGCCTAATGATAGTATACATCGATAAACTTTGTATCTCATTAGGAGTACACACTAAGCACGTAGAAATTAGACTTTTCCTTAGTCAATCTAGACAACATCGCCGGCATCCTCACCAAACCACTCAAACGTGAACCGTTTAAAGTCTAGGTCTAGGAATGATGAAACAAATCTCATAAACGTGTCATTCTCATTTTAATAGTCTTATTACTATTAAATACATTCCGATAAATCTTGACAACTTAATCATTTCATCCAAAATGTTTAAGCATTTTTAATTCGCGAAATGCAAATTAAAATGTCACTTATTGTTCATGTCCAAGTCGTTTCACAAAAACCTTAATCATGCCTCTATTATTATATAGATGGTTAATATCTTCCGTCCACATTTCCGTTACCACCTTTAAGACAACCTCGTACATCGTTGTGTGATTGTTCTACGAACAATCGCAATATTCAGGAAGAGCTACATAACTTCGCGGATGAAGTTCACCGTATGCTAACCGTCATCCATCATGAAATTGTCAAGCTCATCGCTTTCGTCGTTATTTCTCTTCATTTATTCTTTTTATTCCACAACTTATGTCTGGATGAGCACGAATTAAAAGGGAAGGGAAAACACACATCTTCACATATATCCTTTAACCAAACACTCTCAAGAACTTACATATGTGATCCTTATTCATTAGAAACCACAAGATACACTTCTACCATATACTCAAACCTCATAACTATTATTCACTCTTGTTAGTGATCATTAGTTCTAGTACATCCCCAAATAACCAAAGTGAAATGAAAAACCAAGTCATCATTACTACTATCAACCTCGATTCATCCACCTGACACTTTCACAAGAAGATTCACCATGTAACCATTCCCCACAAGTGAATTTCGTAATGAAATGCGTCTTATCCCCATATCCCAACACTCATAAGCATGTGTGCCTATGTTGTCAAAAGTCAAGTGAATTTCGTAATGAAATGCGTCTCATCCAATCATTTCCACTTCTTAACAAGCGAAGAACACAAAGAAGATATACAACCTTCAAAGTGTTGTAGAGTCATCACAATAACGTGTCTTCCATTGGTCCATTTCCGTTTTTTTGGGCAAGTGAAGAACACAAAGATGATATTCAACCTTCAAAGTGTTGTTGAGTCATCACAATAACGTGTCTTTCATTGGTCCATTTCCGTTTTTTAGGAAAGTGAAGAACACAAAGATGATATTCAACCTTCAAGTGTTGTTGAGTTATCACAATGCTCCACCATTTTCACATTTTCACCTTTGTTCATCAACATTAACAACCATCTCAAGAAAACAATCACCCCAATCAAGAATTACCAAACCCTTACATTAAGGACACTCCCACATCACCACAAGTTGCCTCACATCCTCTATTTCCCATCTCACCCATCAATTCATATGTTACTCACACTCAATCTCCACCTCAAAGTGACAACCAAATTCAACACACACCACCTCCATCTCTCCCAACAACAAAACAACATTCCCTCATCACCTTACTCTCCAAACCTACCAAACACCCAACAAACCTATAGTCAACACCTTCCCTTTCCATTCATGCTCATCCTTCCTCATTTATGTTTTCTTAACAAATCATCCTTATCATCAACATTTAGTTCGACCTAAAGTCTTACGATAATGTTTATCCTTAAACAGCCCAAACATGAAAAGCATATATAATGCTTAACAAAGAAACCTTGAGGATTTAGGAATCTCTCAATACAACCATTAGTCTATTTAAATCCAAATCATTATCTTGGTTAGATGATGATACCATAAGGAACGTGTTGATCGAGTCTTATCCCTTAAGCATTTGTCGGTCGAATCTTATCATTAGTTCCTAAACATTTCCATGTCTTAAGCATTCCTAATTTTTTTTTTGTTGTCTTTAGTGCCACACTTTAGAGTGCATATACCTAAAACATACATGATTTGTTCCCCACTAAGTGTCTTGCATATATATCTATCATCATCATTATATATATGTGCATTTTCTACTAACTTTGTTTTGTGGCACTTTTTTGTTACTCGATTTCTTGGTGCCCCAATCAAGGGGGAGCATACACCAAGGGGGAGCATTTGCAAATGTCCAAGCCATTATGTTTGCAACCGTTTAAGACATCTACACATTTTTTATGTGTTTTTCATCCCTATATTTTTTGTTGCGCGAAACTAACCATTGATGTAGGTTAAGAGTTTGCAACTAATTTGATCCATGGATCCGCTTGAGTCAATGTTCAAGGAATGTCATTGTTTAAAAGGGATTGATAGAATCAAGACTTCACTTAGGATGATGCAAGCTCGCCTCTTTGATTGAAGAGTTGAAGTGTAGTAAAAGTCTCGTCTTGGAGTCCACCTTTTTGTTTCGACAAAAGGGGGAGAAGAAGTGTAAACAAGTAACTTATACATTTTACTATGAGTTATAGTTTACATATTTTGTCATCATCAAAAAGGGGGAGATTGTTGGTAGAAATATTGCGATATTTAATCTATACATTCTCTTTATGTTTTGGTGATGACAAACATGCAACTTATAACACATAACGTAAAGTGCTTAAGTTACTCGTAATCACTAATCATCAATTCGTCAACATCTTTCGACGTCTCAAGTTTTCTTCAACAATAAATTTAAGTTCGCACCCGACGTAAATCACTAAAGGTATGAACAAACAAACTTTAATTTGTTGAATGATCAAAGAAATTTTTTATTTTTCCAAACCTTACATTTATAAAATGGGACAAACATTTTTAAAATATATACAAAACATTTTTGTATTTATAAGAAATGTTTTATTCAAAATAAACATTTTGAATTTCAAATTTTCGGACCTAAAACGGCTAGAAATGGTCCAGTAAACACCTCCCCTGAATAGGACAAAAAGGGAGCGTCTGAATAAGGGGCGGCCCCCTTAATTACATGGGCGGCCCCCTTAAAATTAAGGGGGCCGGCACCCTATTTAAGGGGGCCGGCCATAGACCCCGCTCCTCCTTTTTGTCCTATAAATACTGGACTATTCCCCAACATTTTTCTCACCTCTTTGCACAAAGTTTTCTCAGATCTAAAACCTCCTTTCAAACCCTTTCCTTTGATCACTTAACTTATTATAAGTTTGTTTAAAATGTGATCCAATCATCCATCCATTGAAGTGCAAGAGAAGAACTTTCGTTATCATTAAGATACGAAGTTATGTAGGCTAGTTAGGGCATTCGTGACATGTCTTACATTCACAATGCATAGATCGAGTCCATGTATTCCAAACTTGTATAATTGCTTGATCATGGTGATCATGGTGTGTTTTGTAGTTGGATCTTGGTGATCCTTTCTAGTAGTGTTAGATAGTTGTGACATAAGTAGTGTGGTGAGGAGAAGTTGTGAAGGTGTGGAGTTGTGAAGTTGTGAAGGTGTGAAGAAGTTGTGAAGTTGTGAAGATGTGAAGAAGTTGTGTAGTTGTGATCAAGGTGTGAAGCTAAGTTGTGTAGTGAAGTTGTGAAGTAGTCGTGAAGTTGTGAAGTCGTGAAGTTGTGTTGTGATAGATTGGTTCTAGCTAAGATTAGAACTCGACATTTAGCTTAGTGTCGGAAATTGATATAAGCAACGTTGTGTACGGTTTTCTCCGCCTTAAGGGAGCTTGTTGACTAGTGAAGAAACTCTCGAGTTGGGTACTCGAGGAGTGGAGTAGGGCGAAGAGGTGCTTCATGACCGAACCACTATAAATCATCGTGTCCGGTTTGCATTTCCTTTCACTTATCTCTTTACATTTATACTCACATTTATCGCTTTATATTTATACTTGCAATTGTATGATGTGTTGATTATATAGTCTTAATTATGTCTTGAATAAATATGAATATTGTGTGTTGGGTTTTATTATTGTAAATCGATGTATTAATATGTGTATATAACTTGTATGAACACTCATCATATTGTATCACGCTTGATCGGTAATTTGATACGAAACATTTTAAGATTTTTAATGGAAACGTATTCACCCCCCCCTCTATAATTTCCATAGGAAAATCTCCGGTTACAAACTTTTCAAAACCAAAAGTAAGTGTTTTGGAGAAGGTTTACATGGGTGAATCTTTAAAACATTTTCAAAAAAGGTATCTCAGTTTACAACCTATTCTTTACAAAAGGTAGGAAGTTTTCTAAGAGACCTCAAGTTTTTGAAACACCTACTCCTCAAAAGGTTTTTAAATCAAGTAATTCAAGTAAGAAAAAGCAGGTTTTTGAAACTCCATACTCTCATTTTACACCGGTAAAGCAAGTGTGGAGACTAAAGCAAAGTCATTTGAAACCGTTCAAATACTCAAATACAGAAATGCTTTCGTTGCAAAACAAGAATGACTCTGCTTTGAAAATTCCAAACACTATAAGATTTCCGTTCATTTCAAATATGAATTCTCGAAATGAAACACCGGATTTCAACAACAAATGGAAATATTCTACTTCCTCAAGATTTAAAAATCTTCAAGAAGCACCAAGTTTTTATATTTAATGGAAAAACAAAAGGAATTTTAAATCTCCGTTAATTCCACAAGAATTATTTCCAAATCAAACATCAGTTTTCAGTCCTCATTGGAATTCAAATTCTTCACATTGAATTGACACAACTTACAAATGGTTTTCAATATTTGGTAAACTCATTGGCACCGTGCTTAAATGAGTTCCAAAGGTTGTTGTATAGTTTGTTTTTAAAATAACTTACATTTATGTCATACTATAACGTGCTTAAAATAATGACTTACATTCCTCGTGCTTAAAAAATGGCTTACAGTAACTTCAAACTGTAACCCGGGCTTCAACTTAATGGCTTTCGTATACTTCAGTATGAGACCCGTGTTTCAAAAAAAAAAGTGTACGTGTCAGTACACTTATCTTTAGAAAAGAAGAGAAATCTTCTTGTTAATGAGCAAAATTATTCAAAAGGTTTTCAAAAGGTTTTCAAAATTATTCAAAATTTTGCTCATCAAAATGATTTATGTACACATCAGTGCACAAATTGGTTTTCAAATAAAAGGAAAGTGTACGCTTTAGTGTGTTTTACCTTGAAAAGGAGATAAATCTTCTTGTTTTTGAGCATATTTATCCAAAAAATTTTAAAAGTTTGCTCAAAACTTTGACTTCTAAGTATTTTCGCTTAGAACTCGGAAATCAAATAAAAGAATGTGTACGACTATGTACATTTATACTAACAACGAGAAGCTTATAACTTATCAAACTTACGCTGTGTAGAAACTAGAAGGGAGGTTGAATAGTTTTACCATTTTAAAAATTAATACTTAGATTCTCTACTTATGTGAAGTGAAGAGATATACACAAGTCTATACGATAACGACATAATAAATGAGTACGTAAATGCGGAATATAAATAAGTAAAGATAGGAAAGATCAAATCGATGACACAATAATTTATAGTGGTTTGGCTACGAAGCTCCTCTTCGCCTTACTCCACTCCCCAAGTACCCAACTTGAGAGTTTTCTTCATTATGTCAACAAGCTCCTTTTAGGCGAAGAAAACTGTACACGTCGCTTACACTTTTTCCGGTACTAAGCTAAATACCGAGTTCTACTTCAAGATAGAACTAATCTAACACACTAAGTATTTTAAGGCCTATAATACTAACCTATCATACACATACAATATACACAACTACACAACATACAACTCACAACACACAACACAAGAGATACAAGATAGATAGATATCACAAACCTGATGACACAACTAAACTAATAACACTTGAAGCTTTACGTCTTTATTAGTGTTCTTCACTAAAGAGTGAAATGATTTAATCACTTGTAATGGATTATGAAACAAGTATAATGATCAAAGAATATATGAAAATGAAAAAGCTAGAAAGAAAAATATTGGAAATAGTTGTCTAAAATGAAGACATGAGGTTGGTATTTATAGTCAACATTTGAAATTCAAATCTGGTCCAGACAACTGGACGCACGGATCTACGGATCCACCATTACCTGGATCCGTCCTTTGGTTTTGCTGGATCCGTGGGTTGCAGTTGGGACATATTTTGTCTTTTTGTGATTAACCCCAAATCTTAACAAACTATTCTTATGTACTTAAAAATCAAATTTATTAGATTCTTATAGAAGGAAAATATTTCTTAACATAAATAAGGAAATATTTTCTAGATTTGGGAAGATTTGGAAAGATTTAGAAAAATTGTTTCCACTTATGGTTAATCATATTTTGTCTTACATGATTAATATAACTAGCTTATATTTAATCATGTGTTTACTTAAAATCATTTAATTAGAAAGGATTATGCAAATGATTAAGTTTAAGTGCAATAGAAAATATTTTTCTTTGATCATTAATATTAACTACGTTTAATAATGCCATATTCATACCTTAAGTGATTTGTCGTCGTCAAGTATACTTACGACTAAATAACTTGTTTACGTAAACTTTTACGTAGTATGACATTATATTTGTTATTATCAAAACATGATGATCATTAAATGTAAATATTGTTTTTACGCGAATATTTGTATTAACAATCTCTTATTTTTTTATGATGACAAAATATAAGCTTATATGCACTAAAAGTTACTAAATAAGTATTTAGTGGTTGAGTTTACATATCTTCTCCCCCTTTCTGTCAAAGCAAAAAGTGTTGTAGAGGCGCGGCTTGCAAGTCGTGTTTTGACGAATGCTAAGTAACTTCGTGACGAATGCAAAGTAAAAAATAAAGACGAATTTTCAAATGCTCCCCCTTACTTGGGGCACCAAAGAATCGAGCTATGGAGGCGTGCTACAAAATAAAGTCAGTAGACTATAAGCATTAAAGAACCACCATTGTCACAACACAACAAGTAATAATGTTAATTCCAACCTAGCATCAACTAAAAATGAAAAATAAACTAGAGAATGAAAAACAATAAAGATTTTAAATCTTGGGAGAAAATATCAATTTTCCCATATAATCTGTACGGTGAGAAGAGACACCACGATGTCTAGTGCGAAAAGTATGATGGGTTGGATGAAGATCCAAGGTGGTGTCGGATGTAGGAGAACATGTAGTTGACCCAGTTTTAAAGCATGTGAATTTCATGCCTAGTGGTACTACAACATTGACAAAACATGTTGTGAAGGTGAGGCATGTCATTTGGATGTATGAAATCCAAGATGTTGTTTGGAGGGTTGGGAAAGTCTTGATTACCAAGATTTGGTGGTAGGTTTTGATGGTTTTCTAGTTGAGATGCATTGTTGTTGATGTTTGTTGATAGAAATAATGCCTAAAAACATTATTAATATTTTTCACATCTTTACGTTTTGATAATCACAAAATATAAAAACGTTCAATGTAAAATTAAACGTAAACAAGTAATTAGTAGTAAATTTTCATTTTGAAAATTATATCACTTAAAGGTATGAATAAATAAATGCTTAATGCATTTTATGATCAAAAGAAATTTTTATTCAACCTCACACTTTTATAAAATGTTGTAAACATTTTTATAAACATTACAAAATATTTTCTACAATTAAAAGAAATGTTTTATTCAAAATAAACATTTTGAAATTCAAATTTTCGGACCTAAAACAACTAGAAAGTTCCAGAAAACCCCCCCTACATAAAAGGACAAACTAGGGAGCGCCTAGTCTAGGGCGGCCCTTTTAAATACACGGGCGGCCCCCTTATCTTTAAGGGGACCGCCCACCTATTTAAGGGGACCGCCCATAGGTAGACGCTCCTCCAGAATAGTCCAGAATGTCGTATAAATACTGGACTATTCCCCACTATTTTCTCACCTTTTGCACTCATTCTTTCTGATCAAAAACAGCCTACACCCCTCATTAAAATCCTTTGATCATTTAATCATAAAGCTTTGTTTCCAAGTGATCCAAGCTTAAATCCTTAAGTGCAAGAGAAGAATACTTCCTACCATCAAGTAAAGAAGTATTACACCTTTGTGTGTTGTTGCAATCTTATTGCATCCATATCCTAACTTGTAAATCATTTGTAAATCTTGTAAAGTTGTGTAGTTATTAGATCTTGGTGATTGTTGTAAGTATTGTTGGATCTTGGAGATCTTTCCTAGTAGTGTTAGTTAGGTGTGATTATAGTAGTGGATTGGTGAAGTAGTGGTGCGAAGAAAACTAAGGTGTGAAGAAGTTGTGTAGTCGTGATCAAGTCATGAAGCAAAGTTGTGCAGTGAAGTTGTGAAGTTTTGGTAGATTGGTTCTAGCTAAGATTAGAACTCGACATCTAGCTTAGTGTCGAAAATCAAGATAAGCGAAAGTTGTGTAAGGTTTTCTCTGCCATAAGGGAGCTTGTTGACATAGCGAAGAAAACTCTCGAGTTAGGTGCTCAAGGAGTGGATTAGGGCGAAGAGGTGCTTCGTTGCCGAACCATTATAAATCCTCGCGTTGTGGTTTGATTGTTCTTACTCTTATCTCTTGTCTTACATTATTTTCTCATACTATCCTATTAATTGTTTAGATAAGTATATTGTTTATATTGTGCAAGTGTTGAATTCACATAAAGTCGAATCTAGAATTTTTACAAACACTTTAAAATCTTAAATTAAAAAGCAGTAAACTATTCAACCCCCCTTCTAGTTTTCCACAGAACTTGAACTTTTAAAATCACTTAAAACACACTTTTTATGTTTTTTCTTTATTCTCTTGGTACAACTAAGTATCCTTAGACTAGATCATTGATAAAAACATAAACTTTAAGGTTTTTAACATCAAAAACTTAAAATATAAAAATTTTGAACGAATTGCCTAAAAACGCAAAGAAAGCCGAATCTAAACAAGATAAAACGCACATAAATCTCACTATATCACCCCATGGCGACTGATACCAATTATAGGATATCAATTCACACAATCTAAGACAAGTAAAGAAAGAAAATCTAGAGAGAGAAAGGATGGTTAGAAACACTTAGAGAAAGAAAGAAATATGAAATATGTTATTACCAAAATGAACCAACACCCTCTCCATGGAAGGAGAGGGTACTTATACTTCGTACAAGGGCCAGCCTTGCCATGGAAAGTCCATGGGTTTGGCCCGGTTAGCTTACTTTTACACAATGATTAATTACGAGCAACGAATTACAATTTTGGAAGTGATCGAGCCTTTTCTCGATTTCTAACAAAACTAGTGCAAAAGGATATTCCTTGAGAACTTCCTTCCATAAGTGTGGTCAAACATAGTTTTCTAGCAATGATGATTTTGACAACATCATAAAAATCAGAACTAAAGTAACTAGTCAGAATGAAGGAACTCGAGGATTTGAACACATTAGAAAAGCGTTCAAAAATGACGTTATTCCATTTATTAAATCCTTACGAGAATCTTTCACAACTTTTGACCAAGGTCTTTTCAAAGAAATTACTGACATCAAAGAGATTTTTAATCAAATGGAAACCAAGGTTAAAAAATGTTCTGTAGAGAGGAAGTATTTTGAGATCGAGAAGAAAGAATTGCTCATTGAAAATGATCGTCTCTTGGAGCACATCATTTGTCAAGATGTTATGTGTATTGCTATGCATGCTGATTTGGATAATAAATGTGTTGTGTCTGCTAATGATGATCATCTTGCATATGCTGAAATGGAACAAAGTTTTATTAATGAATACAGTAGGTGTTTAAAACTTGAAGCTGAGCTTTCTAAAAAGAATGATATGGTTGAAAAGGATGTTTATAATGAACTTTCAAAACGATCTTTAAGACTTGAACGACACTGTATAAATCTTGAAATTACAGTGTAACATATGAAAGAGAGTTTGAGAAATCAAAAACCATGCAACAATCAGGATGCTCCTGATTTTTTTGAATTTTTTGAAATAAATGAATTGAAAGCTTAGTTGCAAAAGAAAAACACAACAATCAGCAACTTAAAAGACCACATTGCAACCTTGAAAGTAAAAGTGTGTTTCATTATACTATACAAGTCAATAACTCTTGTGTAATTTCCCCAGGGATGTATAAATTAGATTTGGAACCACTCTCTCCTAAACTTAGGATGAATAGGTAAGTTCATGTAGATTACCTAAAATAAACTAAGAAACATGCTGACACTTTTCGTGATATTGTAGAACAAGCTAGAGCCTTACAATCACTAGATAGTGATTTAGACTATGATTGTAAGTTTACAACACACATTCAAGAGTTGTTAGTTTATGTAAATGCTACATGCCCTAGCTCCCTAAACAAGAATTTGGCATTACACCAATGAACAAGTGCAAGAAAGTTAGGTTTACAGAACCTAGTGAATCAACAAGTAATACACCAAAATAGGCAGACTCACAAAACTCTAAGATTACTAACAAACCTTTGTTGACTTCTACATGAGTGAAGAGTTCTACTAGTGCTAGCGGATCAAAGCCTACTAGCAATACAAAGAATAATAGGATCTCGCGAACATCCAGTAGCAAACAAAATAATAAAGTAGAAGACCACCTTAGGAGCGTTAAATATAGTTTGAATAAAAAGAACCATGTTTCTGAATGTATTGCAAGTACTAAACATTTTGTATTTGATGCGAATTTTAAACTTGTTTGCTCAACTTGTAATGAATGTTTGTTTAATTCTTGTCATGATTTGTGTGTTGTTGATTATTTAAATAATGTGAATGAGCTTGCAAAATCTAGGTCTGGTAAGAGCAATAAGAAGAAAGTTTGGAAACCTACGGGTAAAGTGTACACTAATGTTGGACATAGATGAGTACCTACATGACGAACCTTCACTATAGATGGAACTAAGTGCCCTTTAACAAGGATCACCTCCACTACAGTAGTGCCTCCTAAGAAACCTATCCCAGCAAAAGTAATTAAGAAAACACCACCCAATAGAAACAATCTAGAGAAACCCAAGCAACAACTAGTGTGAGTTTGAGTCGCCAAATCTAAGATTGTAGAATCTAGGATTTCTAAAAACTCGAAACCCAACAAAATTAGGATCCAATGTTTCCAAATCTCAATCTTCTTCTCGTGTCCAACGCAGGTCGTACAGATCATCCTCTGGTATTTGGAATCAGGTTGTTCCAAGCATATGACCGGACATCGCTCTCAGCTCATCAATTTTGTCAGCACGTTTATAGGAACCGTTAGATTTAGGAATGATCAAGTTGCAGCAATTATGGGATACGGGGATTATCATATAGGGAATGTTACCATTTTAAGGGTTTATTATGTAAAGGGGTTAGGACATAATTTATTTTTAGTAGGTCAATTCAGTGACTCTAATCTTGAAGTAGCGTTTAGAAAACACACCTGCTTTGTTCATGATTTAGAAGATGTTGATCTACTTACGGGGTCAATGGGCACAAATTTGTACACGCTTTCACTAGAAGATACGATGAAATCCTCTCTAATTTATCTCTTGTCTAAATCATCTAAGACCAAGTCATGGTTATGGCATCGAAGATTGTCTCACATAAACTTCAGTACCATCAATGAATTGGCTAAACAAGGTCTTGTGAGATGTTTGCCCAAATTAAAGTACGCGATAGACCACTTGTGTTCTGTGTGTTCATTAGGGAAAAGCAAGAAGCATACTCATAAACCCAAGTCTGAAGACTCCATCCAAGAAAAGTTGTATTTGTTGAACATAGATCTTTGCGGTCTAATGAGAATCAAGAGTATAAGTGGGAAGAAGTATATATTGGTTATTGTTGATGATTATTCATGGTTCACTTGGGTGAAATTTTTACGATCGAAGGATGAGACTCCTGAGCTCATAATCAAATATTTAAAGCAAGTTTAAGTTCGTCTTAATGCAACTGTCAAGAATATTCGCACGGATAATGGAACAAAGTTTGTCAATCAGACGCTAAAGACCTTATATGAAGATTTTGGGATCGCATACCAAGCTTTAGTTGCGCGCACTCCATAACAAAACGGCGTTGTCGAAAGACAGAACCAGACTTTAGTGGAAGCTACTCGTACAATGTTGATATTTTCAAAGGCACTATTATATCTGTAGGCAGAAGCAGTAGCAACAGCTTGTTATACTCAGAACCGATCTTTGATTCGTAAACGTCACAACAAAATACCTTATGAGCTTCTACATGACAGAAAACCTGACTTAAAGTATTTTCATGTCTTTGGTGCGTTGTGATACCCAACCAATGATAGTGAAGATCTGGGTAAGCTAAAACCCAAAGCTGATATTGAAATTTTTAGCAGGTACTCTCCAGCAAAGAAAGCATACCAAATCTATAATAGACGGACTCGATTGATCATGGAAATAATCCACATTAAACTTGATGAACAAACAACAATGGCTTCTGAACAATTCAGTTCAGGACTCGAGCTTCAACTAATGACTCCTAGAACAGTCAGTTTAGGACTCGTACAAAATCCATCTTCCTCAACACCTTATGTTTAACCAATAAAGAAAGATTAGGATATCCTGTTTCAACCTATGTTCGATGAATACTTTTAGCCTTCACCTAGTGTTGTATCTCGTGTGCTTCCCGCTGTAGCTCCGATCCCTGCTAATACAATTGGTACACCTTCATCAACTAACATTAATCAAGATGCACCTTCTCATAGTACTTCACCAACATCACATGAAACACAATCTCTAGTCATTCATCTAGGTGTTGAAGAATAAGAAACTAAAAATGCACAGTTTGATTATGATCCCTTTCAAGATATTCTTACTTTAGGACCAAGTTCTCAAGAATCATCATCAAACTTGCATCCAGCTAACTCACCTGATGTGCTATTGTGTAGGGTTAATTTATTGATTACTAAGTTTTACATTTATATTTAGCCAACTTATCCTAAAACAATACTTTAACGGGCAGTGTACCCGATTGGGTGGAGTTTTGTGGTAAGTAGGGTGTCGAACACTAAGAGCAAGGTTGTTAACCTTATAATCTATCAATATTTTAAATACTCTAGTTATGTTAATTCTAATTACTTGTTAAACATATGCTATATATGCATCTAACATATATGGGGGTTTTTCAGCCTAAGAGACTGGCACATGTTTTATGGTGATAATAATCAATTCTAAACACAATAAATATTCAAGAAAACAATAAGAAGATAAAAGAGCGGTGCAAGGCAAATAATAGAAAACTGTATTAGCCATATTAAATCTAATTAAATGTTGGTTTGTTTATTTAGTGCAAAGATTTCTTATCTCGAACCGGCATATCATTCTTAAGACTTAGGCGGGACATCATCCTAAGACCTAGACACGAAGAATCCTGTCACAATTAACGCATCCGCATAAAGCATCCTTTTAGTTTAATTATAATCTATCTAGGGATTATAGCAATGGTGATCTTGATAAACCCTAGCCTATCGGGACTTTACCCACGTACTTTTTAACGGTATTTTATATACTGGTAGTCCACTATTCAAATCTTTATCAAATAATCAAGAATATACTTGTTGAAACATTACGGGTCACCTGCCGGTCCAACTAAGCTCTTAATTTAAAGACAAAGACAGAATGTTACTTGTGATCATATTGGTCCAGTAATATAAAACACGATATGGAGAGCTATCCCAATATCTAGCTTACTTGTTAGGCGTAACTAGACCCAGTTGAATGATAGGTTGCATATTCAAACACGTAAACAAGTATCATGTGATAAACATAATTAGACTTTTAATGATAAATTAAGTAAATCAATTTTAAAACAAACATTAAATCTTCATTAAGATGGCTAATAACCAAGGGTATTAGCCCATAACCATTGTAATTATACAAGTGTGATCAAATAACCAAGGTAAACTAAATGTTTTACCGAAAGATACCAAAAATTAAATGATTACAAGAGTAAGGAAATTACACGGCATCTTCTATGGAATCATGATCGATGCTTGACCTTTGTTGCACTTCTTCTCTTCAGAAAATCGTCTTTTAGGAGTAAGGTATGATGAATATGATTTTGCACACCGAAAACTCGTTTTTGAGTCTTCTATTTATAACCTCTGAAAAATGTTGGATACGCCGTATTGGGGTGTATCCCTTGGAGTGCGCGCAAAGTTTATAATCAGTACAATATACACTCCTAAAATATAAATATCTTCGTATCTCTGAATGGTTATCTTCCTGGATATGGCGTATGGCAGAAAGTGAATACGTCGTATTATTAATTGTGAATACGCGTTTTCTTATGAAGATTTGGCGCTGATATGTCGTATCTCTTTTATTGGATACGGCGTATTAGTCAGAATGGGGTAATCTTCAAATTCCTTTGTTCTAGCTCCAAAATATACGCCTTTTAGCATGCCTTTACAAATCAGTCCTCAATTACTGCAAATAAAACTTTTAAACAATTAAGTACACATTCTTGCAATAATTATACAAAAGTGGTTAGTTTATTTGGGATAAATGATGGTATAAATGTGACGTTATTTGATGTCATCACCACCTTTTGAACATCTCAGCAAATGGACAAAGAATCATCCTTTGGACAATATTATTGGCAACCCTTCTCGACCAGTTACGACAAGACGTCAGCTACAAACAGATGCCATATCGTGTTACTTTGATGTTGTCCTCACTTCAGTCAAACCCAAGAATTATAAAGAAGCATGGCTAGAAAACACAATAAACAAGCAGAAGATAAAAGAGCGGTGCAAGCCAAATAATAGAAAACTATATTAGCCATATTAAATTCGATTAAATGCTGGTTTGTTTATTTAGTGCAATGATTTCTTATCTCGAAGCGGCATATTGTAACACCCCCAAAAAGGGTCGCAGCAGAATATGGGTTTGGGAGCGTTACTTCATAGATCAACAGCACAAGATATATAAGAACAACTTTTAAAAGTGTCGTTTAAAACCGATACATTGGATTTAGCAAAATGTTTGGTACAAAAGTCCGAAGCTTTACTTGTTCATTATTAAATTATACAAAGATTCCAGTTCATAATAAATGTTCCTCCAAACTATAATGCAACCAAATATTTAATGCAAATGACTTCCAAAATAACGACCACCAATGTATCCCTTGTCTTGTACCTCATTGATCTCCTGAGAAAACATGCTTTCAAACGTCAACAATAATGTTGGTGAATTCATAGGTTTGTAAATTGTATGAGTGTAAGACCGCAATTGTTTATAGTGTGTATTGCATGGTATACAATATCCAAAACAGTAAGTATTGCATGGTATGCAATATTCAAAATAGTAAGTATTTCAAAGTTACTTGCGTCCAATTGTAAAACAAAGCATGTTCTCACCCCAAAACTTATAAATCATTGTAAAATGTAAAATGTGGGGCTATGAACTCACCTCGAGTGGATGAGTCTAACAATGTAAATCAAATGCGTCACAAATACGCTCGAGTGCAACCTAATTATCATAGGTCGTATAAGTACTAATCACATTGGGTAACTACTACCATGTATAATTCTATATAGCTCAATCACCATCTAATTGTTTTAGTGAAATCATATTTATAAAGTTAAAACGTTTATAAATACACCTTTGGTAAAAATGACATAACTTTCACGTTTCAAGTCCATTTCTTGCGTTTCTTATGTCCACGCTTTTGTATTAAGACGAGTTATCGAAATTTGATGTTTTCATATCTTTAGTTCTTTGATGAACAGTGATTTTTACTGTTCATACCAGTTATAAACTTATTTTTATAACTTTAATTAACGTAAAACCCGTAAATGTCGTATTTTATGCGTTATAGCTCCGTTTTTAGCGATTCTTTCGAGTACGTCTTCGTTATTGAAAGTTCTATCAATTTATTGATGGTTTCGAAATATATGTTTCTGTCATGAATAGTAAATTTTACTGTTCATAGTTTATAAAATTACTTTTATAAACTTTAATTATCGTAAACGTCGTATTTTATTCGTTTTAGCTCCGTTTTTAGTAATTCTTTCGAGCACGTTCTCGTAATTAAAAGTTCTATCATATAAATGAGGTTTTCCAAAATAAATGTCCCTGATGAACAGTAACTTTTTATAAAATTTATTTTATAAATCCGGTATTAACGTAAAACGTATATTTATCGTATCTTTTTCGTTATTAATCCGTTTTTCGAGTTTCTTACCTTTTTAGAATCGTCATGAGGTGTACTATCTTTATAAAATGTCAAACCTACTGTCTTGAATTCGAAATCAAACAGCCCTTTTGGAATCCATTTGTATACTTATTTATATAACTTGTTTTATACACTTTTCAATTTAGTAAATTACCACAAGTCTTTATAGTCTTATTTATCATATGTGTTACTTATAATAATGTCCATATCTTGTCCATGAGTCCATATTATCAAGTCCTTTATAACACCATTAAATCACAACTTACTTGGTAACTTTTAATTACAAGTTTATAAGTAAAACCCTAATTTAACAAGTTTGTACATAGACTTTTTATACATAAACCAATTGTGTACAAGACTTATAATTCCATTATAACATCATTTTAGCATCCATATAACATAAATAAAAGTCCATGAATAAGATTATCAAGTCATTTACCCCACTTTTACTTGAAACTTATTAAGTGACTTTAAAAACCCTAATTTTTATATATACATTTTTACACTTAACCAACATGGTATAATACTTATATATCCATTTTAACATGATATTACCAACAACATATTATATGTAAAAGTGCACAAATCCATAATCACAAGTAAAAATCCTTTTTACATGTTCAAAAGTCCTAAATGGTGATTTTACTATATAGAACATATATATACATAAAATCATAATTATGAAAAGATGAGAGCTTTTAGATAACCTTAGAGTGATGTATGATGATGAGATATTTAGCTTTCACAACCAAGAAACCCTAATCCAAATAGAAACCCTAATCTTGCATTAACTTGATTAAACCTTGCAATTGTTTAACCAACCTTTAAAACACCTTAGGTTATCATAGGAATGATGTGTGAATGCTTGTATCATCTTAGAAAATCAAGCTATGGATTTGCTAAATGGGGTGTTTGATGTCGTGGCCTAAGAGAGCAAAAAGGGGAGATGGTTTTGATTTTTCTAAAGTATTATGTGTTGAATGTGTTACTACTTGCAAGTATACTTCCTATATAATCACAAGACTAGTCAAAGATGAAATAGAAGTCTTCTAAGACAAGATGAGGGTCTTGAGGAAGAATAGTAGTCAAGGTATGAAGAAAATGTGTAGATGTTCCCTTGAGAACATCTCATGGAATTTAGGGGATGTGTTTTTAAAGGTAATATCTTTGTATATATCATGCCATATCCAGTTTTATATGTATATGTATCATATGTTTTTCTAATTTTTGAGTATTGGGTATAATCGTGGGTATTTGTTGAAGCGTAGAAAAGTTTTGGTGGTTCCGGGTATGCCTAAACGTATTTTATCGCGAAACGTAATCACTTTACGCAACCAATAAAAATAAAATGAACAAAGTTAATAATTATCCTCAAAATAATTACTTAACACTTGCTTGATGTAAACATTTAATCGTTTGATGCCCGTTTATATTGAATGATAATTTTTAGCTTACGCGATTTAATTTATCGTTGGAAATTAAAGTGAACGCGTAAAAGTTTAAAATAAATAATTGGATGTTCATTGAAGTAAAAAGGTATGAAAATGTGAGTTGTTACAGTCTCCCCGTGTTAAGAGAATTGCGTCCTGTAATTCAGTTCGAGTGGTCTTTGGGAATAGTGTTGATGAAGAGGTGTGGGTATTAATTTTTTTTATGAACAGTAACTCTAACGGCTATGAACAGTAGCCCCAACGGCTACTTCCTCCATTTAAATACCAAATTTTTATCCTCCATTTCTCCTTATAACACTTAATCTTTCTCTTACATTTTCTCTTATCCAATCCTCAAAAATGTTGCACATCATCACGCTCTTGGCGATGGCGACCGTGATAGCACTCGGATATTATCTTGCCTTCTTCCCATACGAAGAAGGATTTTAGTATCTGGCCTTTATTCTAGCAATTCTCGTGCCCCTCATCGTTCTTGCAATCGGCGTGGATCTCTTTTGGAAGAAATAGATATTATTGCTAGGGGAGGGTTGTAATAAAGCTTGTATTTCCTTTATGTCCTTATGTAATCTTATTTCTAAGATAATAAACTGATTTTGTGGCAACAATTCTATTTGTTATTTTTTTTGTCATTCGAATATTTCGTTACCACGTTTGGTAACTCATTTGCATTCCCCTTTAGTTTGCTTTAACTTGAGTGTTCAGGATTTGTGATGTTGGTTTAATATTTATTGTTGCGACCAAAGCTCAACTTCTGGTGGGCTTTTTCGTTCCCTTTGGCTAAACGCGTCAGTTATAACATCTTTCTTAGAGTGATAACGACTTTATACCTATGGTGGTGTCGTAACTACCAAGCTATATGGTATTACGTATTCATCGAAAATGATGAATTAGTATATTCCTTAATGGCGAGTAAACTTGTTAGTCGATCGTCCTAGGGTGACTAGGGATGCATCTTGACTTTTAGACATAGGATTTTTGTATAAAATGATGTCGACTTTATATAGTACGGTGGTGTAAGAGTTTACTTAGTGATTATTATTGTCAGTTTGGTTTCTCACGATGATTACATTTTATGAATACGCACACAGAACTTGATATAAATAGAAAATTGTCTTTTGACAAGAAGTTTTAAGGTGACTGCTCTCAGCATGGCATGGTCCTTCCTGAATTATACATAGTTGATCAGGCCATGTATAATTCAGGACTAACGATGCATTGCTTATTTTCATCAAAATAGCGTCACGATTTCATTATATTTATAGGAGTGGCTTATATAAATAAGTAGAGAATTAAAGTGAACTTGATAAAATACATTGATTTGATAGATAATTTAAAATCATTCATACAATTACAACAGAAGCTTAAGAGGAAATACAACGAGAATTCTTAAAGGAATAGAGTCTAAGCACTGATATCATCCTCCATGTCGTTAAGGTCTTGATCGGCTTCTCCTCCTCCTAATGCATGCACCAATCCACGTGCTCTAGTACCTTTAGCCTGGTTTCCATGGTTCTGGTTCTTTAGCTTTGGGCAATCACTCCTGTAGTGCCCTAGATTCCCACATTCATAGCAAGTGAGGGTTCTTTGATTCCTATTGGCAGCAGGATTTCTACAAGCCAGGTCATGTGGCCAATCTTCTTACAATTCCCGTACTTTACAGTACATGGCCCATTGTGGTCCAGCTTGCACCTGTTGCACAATGGAAGAGTTCCAGCATACTCCTTCCTTTCACCAGTCCTAGCGGCATATGCTTGAGCCACATTTTGTCTCTTGGGAGAGTGTTGTTGAGCTTGGTTGTTGTTGTCAAGTTTCCTCTTATTCTCAGCTTGACGTTTAGCAAGAGTGCTGATCTTTTTGTCCATCGGTTCAGTTGCCATTTCAATAGCATCCTGCATTGTTTTCGGCCTTGATGCCATAACACTTTTGTGAATCATGTCGGGCAGACCACCGACATATTTCTCAATCTTATTAGACTCCTCAGAAAACATCCTGACATACAACAATGCCAGTTCCTAGAAACGTTGATTGTAGCCTAGTACATCAGTACCTTTTACTTTCAAATTCCACAACTCGACCTCGAGTTTCTTAATCTTGCTCCTCGGGCAGTACTTGTCTGTCATCTTCTTTTTCAAGTTAGTCCAAGTCATTGCATATGCAACGTCGTGACCAACAGTCCCAACGTGTGAGTTCCACCACGTTAGAGCAACTCCAAGAAGAGTACATGTGGAAAACTTGATTTGGTTTTCCACAGTGCAATTGCTTATGTGAAACACAGTTTCCATCCGTTCAAACCACTGGGTTAATTTGACAACTCCTTCAGTGTCTTTGAAAAATAGGGGTTGGAACTTCATGAAGTCTTGGTAAGTGCACTCTCGAGCAACGCGTTCAGTCCTTCTAACACCATTCGTGCTTCTGTTTGCATCACGTGTTGCCAAAGCGGCAGCAACGCCTTGGTCAATCATTGCCTGAAGCTTGGCATTAGTGACAGATGTGGTGTTGGTTGTTGTGGCTGGTGTGGTTCTGGTTCTGGGTGCTTTCCTTGGAGGCATTATCTTCAAAATCAAAAGAGTAATAAGATTAGATTAGTTTAGTTATCTTCGTCGTGCTCCGAAAATAGAGTGTTGTGAGATGATGTATGGTAAATATGAATATGCGCTCCTGGCATAAATTGAATGATGGTAAGATATCATATCTGATAGCTTAATGTTTAGGTAGCGTTTAGGACCTACGAGCTTATAGTACTACCTCGCCTAAAGAAATGTTCCAATATTTATATAAATAACCCTTATATAAATAATTGTAGAGTATGCGAAAGAATGCAAACTCATCTTTGCATATATATGTAAGGCCCTTATAGTAATGTACGTACTATAATATAAACACGTATATGAATCATGTAAGCATCTAGTAAGACCAACTAATGCAAACAACTAGTGTATGTGTGTCCCGTGAAAAACCCCTTTGTATGAATGCAATGTTTGAAAACGGTTATAGTCCAGCAAAACATTTGACCTGGTTCTCTATAACCTTGGCTCTGATTACCAATCTGTAACACCCCCAAAATGGGTCGCAGCGGAATATGGGTTTGGGAGCGTTACTTCATAGATCAACAGCACAAGATATATAAGAACGACTTTTAAAAGTGTCGTTTAAAACCGATACATTGGATTTAGCAAAATGTTTGTTACAAAAGCCCGAAGCTTTACTTGTTCATTGTTAAATTATACAAAGATTCCAGTTCATAATAAATGTTCCTCCAAAATGTAATGCAACCAAATCTTTAATGCAAATGACTTCCAAAATAACGACCACCAATGTATCCCTTGTCTTGTACCTCATTGATCTCCTGAGAAAACATGCTTTAAAACGTCAACAATAATGTTGGTGAATTCATAGGTTTGTAAATTGTATGAGTGTAGGACCGCAATTGTTTAGAGTGTGTATTGCATGGTATACAATATCCAAAACAGTAAGTATTGCATGGTATACAATATCCAAAACAGTAAGTATTGCATGGTATACAATATCCAAAACAGTAAGTATTGCATGGTATGCAATATCCAAAACAGTAAGTATTTCAAAGTTACTTGCGTCCAATTGTAAAACAAAGCATGTTCTCACCCCAAAACTTATAAATCATTGTAAAATGTAAAACATGGGGCTATGAACTCACCTCGAGTGGATGAGTCTAACAATGTAAATCAAATGCGTAAAAAATGTGTCACAAATACGCCCGAGTGCAACCTAATTAATCATAGGTCGTATAAGTACTAATCACATTGAGTAACTAATACCATGTATAATTCTATATAGCTCAATCACCATCTAATCGTTTTAGTGAAATCATATTTATAAAGTTAAAACGTTTATAAATACACCTTTGGTAAAAATGACATAACTTTCACGTTTCAAGTCCGTTTCTTGTGTTTCTTATGTCCACGCTTTTGTATTAAGACGAGTTATCAAAATTTGACATTTTCATATCTTTAGTCCTTTGATGAACAGTGATTTTTACTGTTCATACCAGTTATAAACTTATTTTTATAACTTTAATTAACGTAAACCCCGTAAATGTCATATTTTATGCGTTATAGCTCTGTTTTTAGCGATTCTTTCGAGTATGTCTTCGTTATTGAAAGTTCTATCAATTTATTGATGGTTTCAAAATATATGTTTCTGTCATGAATAGTAAATTTTATTGTTCATAGTTTATAAAATTACTTTTATAAACTTTAATTATCGTAAACGTCGTATTTTATTCGTTTTAGCTCCGTTTTTAGTAATTCTTTCGAGCACGTTCTTGTAATTAAAATTTCTATCATATAAATGAGGTTTTCCAAAATAAATGTCCCTGATGAACAGTAACTTTTTTATAAAAATTTATTTTATAAATCTGGTATTAACGTAAAACGTATATTTATCGTATCTTTTTCGTTATTAATCTGTTTTTCGAGTTTCTTACCTTTTTAGAATCGTCATGAGGTGTACTATCTTTATAAAATGTCAAACCTACTGTCTTGAATTCGAAATCAAACAGCCCTTTTGGAATCCATTTGTATACTTATTTATATAATTTGTTTTATACACTTTTCAATTTAGTAAATTACCACAAGTCTTTATAGTTTTATTTATCATATTTGTTACTTATAATAATGTCCATATCTTGTCCCTGAGTCTATATTATCAAGTCCTTTATAACACCATTAAATCACAACTTACTTGGTAACTTTTAATTACATGTTTATAAGTAAAACCATAATTTAACAAGTTTGTACATAGACTTTTTATACATAAACCAATAGTGTACAAGACTTATACTTCCATTATAACATCATTTTAGCATCCATATAACATAAATAAAAGTCCATGAACAAGATTATCAAGTCATTTACCCCACTTTTACTTTAAACTTATTATGTGACTTTAAAAACCCTAATTTTTATATATACATTTTTACACTTAACCAACATGGTATAATACTTATATATCCATTTTAACATGATATTACCAACAACATATCATATGTAAATGTGCACAAATCTATAATCACAAGTAAAAATCCTTTTTACATGTTCAAAAGTCCTAAATGGGGATTTTACTATATAGAACAAATATACACATAAAATCATAATTATGAAAAGATGAGAGCTTTTAGATAACCTTAGAGTGATGTATGTTGAAGAGATATATGCTCTAAACCCTGATTTAGACTTTAAACCCTAGCTTTCACAACCAAGAAACCCTAATCCAAATAGAAACCCTAATCTTGCAATAACTTGATTAAACCTTGCAATTGTTTAACCAATCCTTCAAAACACCTTAGGTTATCATAGGAATGATGTGTGAATGCTTGTATGGTCTTAGAAAATCAAGCTATGGATTTGCTAAATGGGGTGTTTGATGCCGTGGCTTAAGAGAGAGCAAAAAGGGGAGATGGTTTTGATTTTTCTAAAGTGTTAAGTGTTGAATGAGTTACTACTTGCAAGTATACTTCCTTTATAATCACAAGGCTAGTCAAAGATAAAATAGAAGTCTTCTAAGACAAGATGAGGGTCTTGAGGAAGAATAGTAGTCAAGGTATGAAGCAAATGTGTAAATGTTCCCTAATAGTTGAGAACATCCCATGAAAACATAGAGATGTGTTTTTAAAGGTAATATCTTTGTATATATCATGCCATATCCAGTTTTATATGTATTTGTATCATATGTTTTTCTAATTTTTGAGTATTGGGTATAATCATGGGTATTTGTTGAAGCGTAGAAAAGTTTTAGTGGTTCCGGGTATGCCTAAACGTATTTTATCGTGAAACGTAATCACTTTACGCAACCAATAAAAATAAAATGAACAAAGTTAATAATTATCCTCAAAATAATTACTTAACACCCTCTTGATGTAAACATTTAATCGTTTGATGCCCGTTTATATTGAATGATAATTTTTAGCTTACGCGATTTAATTTATCGTTGGAAATTAAAGTGAACGCGTAAAAGTTTAAAATAAATAATTGGATGTTCATTGAAGTAAAAAGGTGTGAAAATGTGAGTTGTTACACATATCATTCTTAAGACTTAGGTGGGACATCATCCTAAGACCTAGACACGAAGAATCCTGTCACAATTAACGCATCCGCATAAAGCATCCTTTTAGTTTAATTATAATCTATCTAGGGATTATAGCAATGGTGATCTTGATAAACCCTAGCCCATCGGGACTTTACCCACTAACTGTTTGACGGTATTTTTTATATTGGTATCTTACTATTCAAATCTTTACCAATTAATTAAGAACATACTTGTTGAAACATTACGGGTCACCTACCGGTCCAACTATGCTCTTAATTTAAAGATAAAGATAGAACGTTACTTGTGATCCTATTGGTCTAATAATATAAAACACAATATGGAGAGCTATCCTAGTATCTAGCTTACTTGTTAGGCATAACAAGACCCATTTGAATGATAGGTCGCATATTCAAACACGTAAACAAGTATCATGTTATAAACATAATTAGACTTTCAACGATAAATTAAGTAAATTGATTTTAAGACAAACCAAACATTAAATCTTCATTAAGATGGCTAATTCCCAAGGGTATTAGCCCATAACCATTATAATTATACAAGTGTGATCAAATAACCAAGGTAAACTAAACGTTTTACCGAACGATACCAAAAATTAAATGATTACAAGAGTAAGGAAATTACACGGTGTCTTCTATGGAATCGTGATCGATGCTTGACCTTTGTTGCTCTTTTTCTATACAAAAAATCGTCTTTTATGAGTAAGGTATGAAGAATATGATTTTGCACACCAAAAACTCATTTTTAAGTCTTCTATTTATAACCTCTGAAAAATGTTGGATACGCCGTATTAGGCTAGGCCAATACGGCGTATTAGGGTGTATCCCTTGGAGTGCGCGCAAAGTTTATGATCAGTACAATATACATTCCCAAAATATAAATATCTTCGTATCTCTGAATAGTTATCTTCATGGATACGACGTATGGCAGAAGGTGAATACGCCGTATTGGGAATTGTGAATACGCGTTTTCTTGAGAAGACTTGGCGTTGATACGCCGTATCTATTTTCTTAGATACGGCGTATTGGTTAGAATGGGGTAATCTTCAAATGTCTTCGTTTTAGCTCCAAAATATGCGCCTTTTAGCATGTCTTCACAAATCACTCCTCAATTATTGCAAATAACACTTTTAAACAACTAAGTACACATTCTTGCAATAATTATATAAAAGTGGTTAGTTCATTCAAGATAAATGATGGTATAAATGTGACGTTATTTGATGTCATCAAATATCCCCCCACTTGAATCCTATTTGTCCTCAAGTAAACTCTAGATTATATTGAAAATGTATCCTAACCGAAGTCAAGGACTTTTTCATTTAAGCATTTTTTTTGTTTTAATCACCTGTACAAGACCAAGCACCTCACGAAATATGGAAATGAAATCACTCAGATCACTCAACTAATCTAGGGTGTAACATTTAAGTGGTACACTCAATTGTTCGATCGTGATTGGCTTTGTATCATAAGCTTCGCAAGGATACACATCTCCACCACTAGAGCTAAGGAGAAACAACTCAAAAGGTAAACTGGGTTTTATTAAAGGCTAAGGGTTAATCATTCTAACAGTCTTTCACCGATAGTACCACCCCAACAAGGCAGCTGAAGCACATATACATGGCCGTAACGACGGAATAGACATGTGTGTTCGAACACATTTTTATTCGAGCTTAACCAAAGGTTAGGATGAAGAATGATATAGGGTAGGGACCTTCTTGTTTTCACGAAAAGTCATAAACCAACAAGGCTGCTAAATCATGCATGCATGGCCGTAACGACGGAATAGACATGTGTGTTCGAACACATCTTTATTCGAGCTTAACCAAAGGTTAGGATGAAGAATGATATAGGGTAGGGACCTTCTAGTTTTCACCAAAAGTCGTAAACCAACAAGGCGGCTAAATCACGCATACATGGCCGTAACGACGGAATAGACATGCATGACCCACTCCAACCTCGTTCGAGTAAAACCTAAGGTTAATTAATATGAATGGGAAGTAAATTGTTGTTAAATAAAATTCACAAAACAAATAGATTAAGCTTGAACAAATAAGGTAGTTGCTAGTAACTTTTCCTCGACCGTTCCATGATAAAGACTCGAAATATATACAAACGCCTCAATCATAGAGATGACAAAGACAACCTAAGTTGGCGTTCCCATAACGGTCAACTTCCCTTACATCCCAAACTTACATACTTTTACAAAAGTGGTGATATCGGCCACTTAATACAAAACTATACATCGTTAGCTTTTAATCCACGAATAATCGATACTTCCAAAAATGTCTTCGGTTTAAGTTTAACAAACCGACTATAAAACTTCATTCTCTTTTTTATGCATTTTCTATATTTTTTTCAAAATATTTTTCTTCTTTTTTTAATAACATAATCCTCGGTACAATTTCACCGTCATCACAATCATAATTTTTCCGGATAATTTTTTCTTCAACACTTCATCTTTGGACATAATACATAATCGCGAAAGTAGCAAAATATACGAGCTACATATTTTTCCATTGCATTGTGTAATTTCCCGACCATAACAGAGATAGAAAATTTCACTTTGACACAGAAAATACAAAACTTTACACAAAAGCAACTAGAAACTTGATTAAAGTATGCTTAATCTACAGGGTAGGCTAATGTGTAAAGGTGTAATGAAATAGACATATGATATGAAAAAAACAGGAATGACTCAACAGGGTTTTCTAGGGGATCTTACTCTTAAAGTAAGAGTAAAGAAAGGGTTACACGGGATTTAACTAACCAGTGTAGTTAGTTAATGTTACAACATATAGGCTTTTTGGAGTATTCCTAGAAATTTACCAGTTAAAAATGTTTCTCCATCTAAATCCATAGTACTCATCATTGTGGTCTCGAGTGATATACCAGGCCAAGTTCTAAAGTCCACTACATCACCGGCACACTCATATATTTTATGGAATTTTTAGTAAACATTTGGAAACAGAGTAGGCTTGATTCTCAAAAATTGGCATTAAGGGTTATAGTGCGCGAGGTCATGTAACTAGTAATTTTTACAAAAGTTATGCTAGAAAAAATTTTAAATTTGGCATAATTTAAGCAGATTAGCATGTTATTTATAAAAGAAAAGGACAAGTAGGCGTTCTAATTCTCCATCCCCTTCACTTAGATTATACAAAGTCCTCGTTGTATAGATAAAATAATAAAGAAAATGAGAAATAGAATTAGAACGAGGAACTCCCCTGATATGTTCCGCGGGATGATTCTCCAATTTGAGTTCTTTAAGCAAAAATTATATTGACGAGGCTTCAGAATGCTTCGTACGAGTTCAACACATGTCTTTTTCAGAGTATACCATACTGTCGATTTTCCTTAAAGCAAGGTCATGCGTAAAAGCTTAGAAAACAAAGGTGTAATTCCTAACTCGGTTATACAAAATTTACAATGCAGGAAAACAATTAAACACACAACTGTACAGGGATCAATACGCCGTATCCCAAACCCTAGGATACGCCGTATGGTTCCTGTATAAACAATTAATATATTTAAAGTACTGAAATTAAATTACAGACTGATAACGTCCAGACACATCCATAAGCCGTATCCAGAGGGGTTTGGATACGCCATATAGACAGTCTGGAAAGACAGACTCGATTAGAAAATTGAAAATACATTCTGGGTTGTCTCTCAGCAAGCACTTTTGTTTACAGAAAAGTCTTTAAGTTAGACTTGCCCTAATTTACTCCCATCCTTATAAAACAAATTGGGGTCGAACGGGATGCCAAATGGCACATATAAATTTTTGATGAGATTTAATGGCACCCAGTTGTTAAAATAATTCTAACTCACGATATTAGCATCCAATGTTATGAAAAAATATTTGTTGAAAACTTTATTGGTTTTATCGTGATTGGTTTCTGAAAGTTCGTTTGATCTTTTAGTGTCAATGTTATTTCTAGAAAGTCGTGTCATATTGATATTGTCATCATTGTCCTTGATCATTTTTGGATTATTAGAAAATGAGTCACTAAGGCATAAAATGTTTTGTTCATTTTATGATATTCGGACAATGACGTTTTGAATTTATCGATATACTGAGAACTTACATAGGGTTCATTTAGTGGGTCAGATTTTAAATTTAGATCATTATAAACGATGGCTGGGAATTCATTCTTAAAGCCTTTAAAGAAGTCTAAATCGTCAAAGTAACCAATTGTAGGTTCTGGTGACGGAGATGGCAGTATGTTAATTTTATCATTTCCATTTTCCGAATCTATTTTTAAATTATCGACATAAATTATTTTACAAGAAAATGAATTTTCATCAAAAACTATCATGTAATCTTCATCGTTGGATTCGTCAAATGAAATGTTAAAGTCGATTTCGTTATTGTCAAGAGGACTTACCGTAGGTTCACGTGAGAATGCTACATCGGGTATATCGTCAAAGACTATATCTGGGTATTCTATTTCGAGATTCGTGAAGCTATCGTCCTCATTTTCATAATATTCCGTCTTGCCATACCTGGCAGTTTGCCTATCAAATGTACGACCTTTTCTTCGAGCTTTTTCTTCTTCGAGTCTAATGTATTATTCCATAGTGATATTTGGATCATCCATGATAAACCTATGCTGGAAATAGAAAACAAAGAAACAAACTACAAGGTAGAGTACTTTATGAAAGTAATTTAATAAGCTTGAATTTAAACACACAATTAAATTAATTACAAACAGAATTAAATTACACTAATTAAATTAATCTAGACTAATGGTTAGAAATACTAATAAAATTAAAGGTTAAACTTTTTCACTCCCCGGCAACGGCGCCAAAAACTTGATGTGCTGTCGTATAGGGTCAATTTATTGATTACCAAGTTTTACATTTATATTTAGCCGACTTATCCTAAAATAACACTTTAACGAGCAGTGTACCCGATCGGGTGGATTTTCGTGGTAAGTAGGGTGTCAAACACTAAGAGCGAGGTTGTTAACCTTATAATCTATCAGTATTTTAATTACTCTAGTTATGTTAATTCTAATTACTTGTTAAACCTATTCCATATACGCTTCTAACAGATATGGGGGTTTTTCAGCCTGAGAGACTGGCACAGGTTTTATGGTGACAATAATCAATTCTAAACACAATGAACATTCAAGAAAACAATCAGAAGATAAAAGAGCGGTGCAAGCCAAATAATAGAAAACTGTATTAACCATATTAAATCCGATTAAATGCTAGTTTGTTTATTTAGTGCAATGATTTATTATCTCGAAGCGGCATATCATTCTTAAGACTTAGGCGGGACATCATCCTAAGACCTAGACATGTTGAATCCTGTCACAATTAACGCATCCGCATAAAGCATCCTTTTAATTTAATTATAATCTATCTAGGTGTTGGTAATTTTGCTACTTTACTACTGTTGGATCTGCTACTGAAGATTGAAGAATATAAACTAAGTCGTTAGTACTGCTAGTTGTAATAGTTAGTACTGTTAGTTATAGTTAGTACTGCCAGTACAAACTGATAGATCGTTAGTACTGCTAGTTAGTTTATTAGTATTGTTAGTATAAGAAGTTAGTACTGCTTAAGTGATATGCATGAGATATATTAGGAATAGATATGCATGATCACTTGACGCGGTTTGTAAGCCCATTAGGGTTTTCACAAACACATATCAATTTATAGTTAGCTATTCTGTAACCTAGGCAGAATATTTGCTATAAATATATTCAAGTTTAGTATTCATTGTTATTCTTAGTATTGCAAGTTAGATTCCGCATAACTTGTAGTATTCACAATCATAGTTTCTCATATAGTTAGTTTGGATTTATCCAAGTTAACTAAGTTTTAACATGCTAAAGAAGATCCGTTTTATTGAGACTTCACAAGTGGTATCAGAGCTTGTGGAGAAACTCTGAATAAGAAAAACTTTATCAGATCTAGATCTCTTCCTATAATACACAATGTCTGGTAAAGAACCTACAACACAAATAACACCAGTAGAATCTCCTTAAATGGTGTATATTGTAAAACTTCCTGTCCTCAAGAAGGGTGAATATACCCTTTGGAGTATGAGGATGGAGCAGTATCTCACTAACACAGATTATAGTTTGTGGCAAGTGATCTTGAATGGTGATGATCCTATACAAGTAACAACTGATGAAAATGGTGTTGAAACTGAAGTACCTCCAAAGACTGCTCAAGCACTATTACAAAGACAAAGAGAAAGAAAAGCCAAAAGCATTTTGCTTTTGGCTATTCCTATTGAATATCAACTGAGGTTCCATGGGATAAAGGATGTAAAAACTATGTGGGCTGCTATCAAGAGTAGATTTGGTGGTAATGTCTAATCTAAGAAGATGCAGAAGAATGTCTTGAAGCAACAATTTGAAAACTATTCTGTATCTGACACAGAAGGCTTGGATAAAGCATATGATATGTTTCAAAAACTTATCAGTCTACTAGAAGTTCATGGTGCAGCTGTTTCTAATGAAGATACAAATCATAAATTCTTAAGAGCTCTACCTTCATCATGGAATAATGTTGCTTTAATTATGAGGAACAAAGCTGGTATAGATGATTTGGATATTGATGATCTATACAATAATCTAAAGGTGTTTGAAGCTGATATCAAAGGTTCCTCTGGATCATCTTCAAACTCTCAAAATGTGGCTTTTCTCTCTGCAGAAAACACTAGCAGCAGTAATGAAGTTAATACTGCTAATGGTGTTTCTACTACATCAAGCCATAATTCTTAGGGACAATCGTCTTCATCATCATATACTGATGATTTAATGTTCTCATTCTTTGCTAATCAGTCAAGTGGTCCACAACTTGATGATGAAGACCTAGACCAGACTGATCATGATGATCTGGAAGAAATGGACCTTAAATGGTAGGTAGCTATGCTTTCTATAAGGGTTAAGCGATTTTATAAGAAGATTGGAAGAAAGTTAATCTTCAATGGCAAAGAACCTGTAGGTTTTGATAAAAACTAAGGTTAATTGCGTTAATTGTCATAGAAGAGGCCATTTTGCAAGGGAATGTAGAGCAACAAGAAATCAAGGGAAAAGGAATGGAGATGAAAGGTATAGGAGCATGGACAACACCAAAAGGACTATACCTGTGGAGACCTCTGATGCATTGGTTATTCAGGACAATGCTTTGATTATCTAAGATGGACTAGGATATGACTGGAGTTATATAGCTCAAGATGAACCAACTGAGTTTGCTTTCATGGCCTACACTTCAAACTCCTCGTGGTCTGACACAGAGGTACAATCTTGTTCTAAAAACTGTGTGAAAACATATGAAAAACTTCTAAAATAGTTTGATGAACAGCGACAAACTCTTAGTAAGGTTAATCTAGAAATTGTAGCTTATCAGTTAGGCCTAAAATTTGTAGAGGTACAGTTAGTTGTTCATCAGAAAAATGAAGTTGTCTATGAAGAAAAGATTGCAGTCTTAGAATTTGAAGTAAAAGACAAAAGTAATGCTATCACTAGACTTAAAAATCAGTTAGATGAAACCTTAAGAGAAAAGGATGATTTAAAAACTAAACTAGAACAATTTGAAACATCTTTTAAAACCTTAACTAAACTGATTAATAGTCAAATAAGTTCTAATGATAAAACTGGTCTAGGATATGGAGAGCAATTGAATAAAAATGATTCAAGTGGTAGTGAATTGTTTAATAATGTGTTTGATAGTCATTCAAGTGATGGAGATAACAATCAAACAAATGATAGGTTCAAAAAGGTTAATGGATATCATGTTGTTCCTCCTCTTTTAACTAGGAACTACATGCCTCCACTTACTGACCTATCTTTTGTAGGACTGGATGATTCTGTTTATAGGCCTACAGCAAATAAGACTATTCCTAGTGTGTCTCAAGTTGAACCAAGTATCACTCCACCTAGCAATACTAGTGTAGAAATGCCTAGAGTTGAATCTGTTAGGCCTAGTAGAGTTATCATTGAAGATTAGGTTAGTGATGATGATGAGAATATTTTTCAATCTAATGATTTGCAAGCAACAGACAAACCTAGTTTTAAAAAGATTGAGTTTACTAATGCTAGGAATGAATCTGTTAAACCAAAACAAGCTGAAAAACCTAGGATAACCACTCAAAATCCTAAGGTATATAGAAGAGATTAGAATGGGAAAATGACTCAAAAACCAAGGTTAGGATTTGGGTCTACAAAGAAAGCCTGTTTTGTATGTGGCAGTTACAGTCATCTAATAAAAGATTATGATTTTCATGAAAAGAGAATAGTTAAAAAGTCTGTTTTGCAAAATATGGGAAAAAATATTGGTCAAAGGGAAATTAGACCAGTTTGGAATAATGTTCAGAGAATAAATCATCAAAATAAATTTGTTCCATCTACAGTCTTAACAAGGTTTGGAAGAGTACCAGTTAGTGCTGCCAAGCAAAGCTCTCTAAGAGCAACAACATCAACTAGTACATTCAGACCAGTTAATACTGCTACCCATACAAATAGAGTGAATGTTTCAAAATTAAGAACAAATGCTTTTCATAAGTCTCATTCACCTATTAGAAGGTCTTTTTATAAATCAACAGCACCAAATACCAGGATTTCAAATGAAAAAGTTAATACTGTCAGAGTAAATGGTGTTAATACTGCTGGGCAAACAGCAGTTAGTGCTGTTAAGGGAAATGGGGTCACTGCTGTTAAGGCCTCAGCAGGTTGTGTTTGGAGACCTAAAATGACTGATTTAAACAATGTCTCCAAAGACAATAGTGGATCATGGGTCTCAAAAAGAGTAAATTATATAGATCCACAAGGCAGACTCAAGTCAGTAGTGGCTTGGGTCCCCAAGAGACACTGACTCTCTTACTTTTGTGCAGGGAAATCCACAACAAGCTTTGAAGAACAAAGGAATATTTGACAGTGGATGTTCCAGGCACATGACAGGGAACAAAGACTTCCTTATTGACTATCAAGACATTGATGGAGGTTTTGTTGCCTTTGGTGGAAGTGCTAGAGGTGGTAAGATAACAGGAAAAGGAAAGATAAGGACAGATAAGTTAGACTTTGAAGATGTGTTTTTTGTCAAAGAACTAAAGTTTAATCTTTTCTCTGTCTCACAAATGTGTGACAAGAAAAACAGTGTTCTTTTCACTGAAACTGAATGTCTTGTTTTGTCTCCTGATTTTAAGCTACTTGATGCAAGCCAAGTACTGCTTAGAGTTCCCAGGCAAAGCAATATGTACAGCTTTGATTTAAAGAATGTTGTTCCTTCTGGAAATTTAACTTGTTTATTTGCAAAAGCCATAATTGATGAGTCTAAATTATGGCATAGGAGGCTGGGTCATGTAAATTTTAAAACAATGAATAAACTTATGAAGGGAAACCTTGTAAAAGGTCTTCCTTCAAAGATTTTTGAAAATGACCATACTTGTGTTGCTTGTCAGAAGGGAAAGCAACACAAAGCCTCCTATAAGGCCAAACTTGTGAGCTCTATCAGCCAACCCTTACAAATGTTGCATATGGACTTATTTGGTCCAACATCTGTTAGGAAATACAGACAGTTTGAATCTTCAGATGATGATTTATATGAGGAGGATGCATCAAAACAGGGGAAGTGACAAGATAAAGCCAATATTATGAAATTTCACACTCTGTTTATGGATGGTACATCTATGAAGATTCATATGCTGGTAGAGAAAAAGTATCCACTGATCAAGAATTATTAGAGAAGATGCTGAACTTGCAGTTAGAAGCTGAGGAAGAAAATACTATGGCATTCGAGCTCATCAAGTTCATCAAATCAATGCTTGAAGAGTAGTAAAATGTTTGAATACATCCTCCTAATGATCGAGAAGCTTAAACTGAAGAAACTTGATGATTGACAAGTAAATATCAAGTTTAAAGGAGGATCGTTGGGAATTTTGCTACTTTACTACTGTTGGATCTGCTACTGAAGATTGAAGAATATAAACTAAGTTGTTAGTACTGCTAGTTGTAATAGTTAGTACTGTTAGTTATAGTTAGTACTGCCAGTACAAACTGATAGATCGTTAGTACTGCTAGTTAGTTTATTAATATTGTTAGTATAAGAAGTTAGTACTGCTTAAGTGATATGCATGAGATATATTAGGAATAGATATGCATGATCACTTGACGCGGTTTGTAAGCCCATTAGGGTTTTCCTTAGTGTATAAAAGGAACCCCATGGCATAGTTAGAGATATGAATTTTCACAACAAACACATATCAATTTATAGTTAGCTATTCTGTAACCTAGGCAGAATATTTGCAATCAATATATTCAAGTTTAGTATTCATTGTTCTTCTTAGTATTACAAGTTAGATTCCGCCTAACTTGTAGTATTCACAATCATAGTTTCTCATATAGTTAGTTTGGATTTATCCAAGTTAACTAAGCTTTAACAGGCTAAAGAAGATCCGTTTCATTAGGACTTCACACTAGGGATTATAGCAATGGTGATCTTGATAAACCCTAGCCCATCAGGACTTTACCCACTTACTGTTTGACGGTATTTTATATACTGGTAGTCCACTATTCAAATCTTGATCAATTAATCAAGAACATACTTGTTGAAACATTACGGGTCACCTGCCGGTCCAACTAAGCTCTTAATTTAAAGACAAAGACAAAACATTACTTGTGATCCTATTGGTCTAGTAATATAAAACACGATATGGAGAGCTATCCCAGTATCTAGCTTACTTGTTAGGCGTAACTAGACCCAGTTGAATGATAGGTCGCATATTCAAACACGTAAAGAAGTATCATGTGATAAACATAATTAGACTTCCAATGATAAGTTACGTAAATCGATTTTAAAACAAACCAAACATTAAATCTTCATTCAGATGGATAATACCCAAGGGTATTCGCCCATAACCATTGTAATTATACAAGTGTGATCAAATAACCAAGGTAAACTAAACGTTTTACCAAACAATACCAAAAATTAAATGATTACAAGAATTTATGATCAGTACAATATACATTCCCAAAATATAAATATCTTCGTATCTCTGAATAGTTATCTTTATGGATACGGCGTATGACAGAAGGTGAATACGCCGTATTGGGAATTGTAAATACACGTTTTCTTGTGAAGACTTGGCGCTGATACGCCGTATCTCTTTTACTAGATACGACGTATTAGTCAGAATGGGGTAATCTTCAAATGCCTTCGTTCTAGCTCTAAAATATGTGCCTTTTAGCATGTCTTTACAAATCACTCCTCAATTACTGCAAATAAAACTTTTTAACAATTAAGTACACATTCTTGCAATAATTATACAAAAGTGGTTAGTTTATTCAGGATAAATGATGGTATAAATGTGACGTTATTTGATGTCATCACCACCTTTTGAACATCTCAGCAAATGGACAAAGAATCATCCTTTGGACAATGTTATTGGCAATCCTTCTCGACCAGTCATGACAAGACGCCGGCTATAAACCGATGCCATATGGTGCTACTTTGATGTTGTCCTCACTTCAGTCGAACCCAAGAATTATAAAGAAGCATTGCTAGAATCTTTATGGATTGAAGCGATGCAAGAAGAAATCCATGAGTTTGAATGTCTGCAAGTTGGGAATTAGTACCACGTCCAGATTATATCATGCTGATTAACCTAAAGTGGATTTTCAAGGTTAAGCTAGATGAATTTGGGGGCGTATTTAAAAACAAAGCAAAGTTGGTAGCTAAAGGCTTTTGTCAGGGGGAGGGAATTGATTTTGAAGAATCTTTCGCACTAGTTGCACGCATAGAGGCAATCAAAATCTTCATTGCCAATGCCGCCCACAAAAATATGGCAGTCTACCAAATGGATGTCAAAACTGCCTTTTTGAACGGCGATCTGTAAGAAGAAGTCTATGTTAGTCAACCAAAAGGGTTTGTAGATCAAGACCATCCCAACCACGTATACAGGCTGAAAAAGGCTCTTTGTGGCATAAAGCAGGCTCCACACGCTTGGTATGATCTTCTGTCAAAATTTCTACTCTCCCATAATTTTTCCAAAGGTGTTGTCGATCCTACACGATTCACAAGGAAAGAAGGCAAAGATATCCTATTGGTACAAATTAACGTAGACGATATTATTTTTGCTTCTACTAATCTTTCTCTTTGAGATACATTTGCTAAAATAATGAGTTCAAAATTTAAGATGTCAATGATGGGCAAAATGCCATTTTTCCTTGGATTACAAATTTCTCAAAGTCCTATAGGCATCTTTATTAACCAGTCAAATTATGCTCTAGAAATACTTAAGAAATACGATATGGAATCTAGTGACCCGATTGACACTCCAATGGTAGAGAGAACCAAACTGGATGAAAATTTACAAGGGATACCAGTTAACCCTACCCCTTACAGTGGTATGGTTGGCTCCCTCATGTATCTTACATCTAGTAGACCCGCTCTTGTATTTGCAGTATGCATGTGTGCCCGGTATCAGGCTAAGCCTACCCAAAACCACTTACATGCGGTAAAACTGGTCTTTTGATATTTGAAAGGAACCACTAATATGGATCTTTGGTATTCGAAAGACACCGGTATCGCACTAACAGCTTATGGAGATGCTGATCACACCAGATGTCAAGATACTAAAAGAAGTACTAATGTGGTCGTTGTGTGGTGTATATTTAAGATGTTTTAAGTTTTAAATTTATATTTTGCCGACTTAACTAAAAACGACACTTTAACGGGCAGTGTACCCGGTAGGTAGTAGATTCATGGTAAGTAGGGTGTCAAACACTTAAAGCGAGGTTAAATCTCTCAATTTATTTATATTTTGGTTATCTAATCTATGTTAAATCTAATCTAAGTCAAACCTATGCTAAACCTATGTTAGTTCTAATCCTAATTCTAACAGATAAAAGGGGGGTTTTAGCTTGAGAAACTGGCACAGGTTGGTCGGTGACTACAATCGATTCAAGACACTTTAACCCATGCAACATAATTAATAGAAGAAAAAAGAGCGATCGAGCCTTATATAAGAAAACTATATTAACCATTATTAATCCGATTAGATTGTTGGTTTGTTTATTTAGTGCAATGATTTCTTCTCTCAAGGTGGAATATCATTCTTAAGACTTAGGCGGGACTTCTTCCTAAGACCTAGACACATTAATTCTGTCACAATTAAAGCATCCACATAAAGCAGCCTTATTTGATGATTATAATCTATCTTATGGATTAAAGCAATGGTGATCTTGTTAAACCCTAGCTCATATAGACTTTACCCACTTACTGCTTAATGGCAATTTATACTCTAGTAGTCTACTTGTCCAACTATCCAATGGAATCAGTACGTTATTTGTTGAATTATCTAGGTTCACCTTCTAGTCAACACGTTCAATAAACCATTTGCAATATCCAATTAACTTGTTAAGCTTGAAGCGTATCCTAGACACAGATTTAGATGGACAATACTTGTGATCCTATGATTCTAGATGTATAAATCACTATATGGAGAGATATCCCAGACTCTAGATTACTTGGTCCGTATCACTAGATCCATTTGAATGATAGGTCGCATACGAAAGCACGTAAACAAGTATAAATTGATAAATTTAAACAAGCATACAACGATAAATCAAGAAATCAAGATAAACAATACCAAACATTTAAATCTTCATAATAATGGCTAATACCCGAAGGTATTAGCCTTCAAACGTCATAATAAATACAAGAGGAATTATTTAGCCATGGTAAACTAACCGAGTTAACGAATGATACCAAAAAATGAACGATTACTAAAGTATATAGAATTACACGTTGTTTCCAATGGAATTGATAACGTTGCTTGACCTCTTCTGCTCTTTTTCTCCTCTGAAAATCGACTTTTATGGTTTACGTATCGATAATATGATTTAGCACACCTAAAACTCATTTTTGAGTTATGTATTTATAGGGTCTGGAAGTCGGTTTGATACGACGCATCCAAGGATTGGATACGACATATCGGGGATTTCTTAGAGTAGGGACCACGTTTGATATCTTCTAGAATATTCACATACTATATCTTGAATACGACGTATTGAGTCTCTCTGGATACGGCATATTGAGCTTCATTCCTTTGTGGTCTTTGGTGAGTGCAAGCACGGATACGCCGTATCTTCCTTGATGGATATGGCGTATTGGTCTTCAGAATAGTAATCTTCAAAATATCTTCATTTAAGCTCTAGAATGCGTGCCTTTTGCTAATATTCACCAAGTACTCCATAATTACTGCAATTCTCAAATATAAATGATTAAGTAACAATTCTTTGCAATAACTATACAAAATGGGTTAATAACATGTGATAAATGATGCTATAAAATAGACGTTATTTGATGTCATCAAGTACCTCTGGCAGTGCAGAGTTCTTGGGTGATAGATTAGTCAGGTGGTCTTCAAAGAAGCAAAAGAGCATTGCTATCTCAACCATAGAGGCTGAATACATTGCCTTATCTACATCCAGTGCTCAAATCCTATGGATGAGATCTCAGCTGACAGACTATGGGTTTGTATTTAGTAAAATCCCTCTGTATTGTGATAACAAGAGTGTTATTGCTCTCTGCTACAACAATGTCCAGCACTCAAGATCCAAGCACATCGACATCAAATATCATTTTATCCAAGCACATCGACGTTAAAGCATTTATTTGATCTATTACAAGTACACAACTAAACACTTCACGAAATAGGAAGATGAAAACACTCAAATCACTCAACTAATCTATGTGGTAACATGTAACTAATTCGCTCAATTGCTCAGTCGTGACGAGTATTCTATCATAAGCTTGGCAAGGATACACATCTCCACCACTAAAGCCAAGGAGTAACAAGTTTATAAAGGTAAATATGGGTTTTTGTATGGAAAGGCTTACGGTTGATCATTCTACAATCTTTCACCAGAAGTACCATTCCAATAGGGCAGCTGAAGCACACATACATGGCCGTAATGACAGAATAGACATGTGTGTTCGATCACATCCCCATTCGAATTTAACCAACGGTTAGGATGAAGAACGATATAGGGTAGGAACCTTCTAACTTTCACCAATAGTAATAAACCAACAAGGCAACTGAGACATGCATACATGGCCGTAACGATGGAATAGACATGCACGCTCGATCACATCCTCATTCGCGTAAAACCCATGGTTAATCATTAGGTGAGAGGGAAGTAAATTGTTGTTAAATAAAAATCAAGAAACAAATAGATTAAGCCTAAAGTATAAGTTGCTAGACACTTTTCCCGACCGTTACTATGATAAAGACACAACTATTTACAACGTCTTGATCATAGATCAAAAACAACAACCTAAGTTGGCGTTCCTATAACGGTCAACTTCCTAATCATCCCAAACTTTACATACTCTACAAGGCAAGTGGCGATATCTTCCACTTTATACAATACTCTACATCGTCGATTTTTGTTGTGTATCAACGAATAATTGATCCTTCGTGTAATTCCTTCGGTTCTTGCTTTGCGAAACGATTATCTTTAAACTTTCCTTCTCTTTTTTTGTTGTGATTTTTCTCATTTTTTGATCTTTTTTCCTTTTTCAGTCTAACTATATACGAAAATCAGAGTAGTTTAACCATCTTTACGATCATAATAATTCCGGATAATTCCTTTGATAGTTCTTTGTTCTTCGGATTCACCATTAATTGTGACAATATTAAAATCACATGAGTTTTGACTACTAATATACATTCCCATTTGCAATGTGCAAATTTCCAACCGCACCAAAGATAGAAAATGACATAAGACTTGGGAAATACAAACTTTACACTTTAAGCAACTAGCAACTGTAAATTAAACTTAATCTAACAGGGTAGGTTAAGGTGTAAGGGTGTAACGAACAA
>BQNB010017463.1:0-31495 GCA_026074375.1 Tanacetum coccineum
TCTTGTAATAAGAATGGTTATTTTAATAAAAAGGCAGGTCATTTTAGGAAAAATGCTTCATCTGTTTCTAAGTTATGTTTTGTATGTGGTAGTAGTACTCATCTTATTAAGGATTGTGATTTTTATGAGAAACAAATGGCTAATAAGACTGTTGGTAATGGGGTGGGACCTGTACATAGTAGGAATAATGTTAATCATCAAAATCAGTTTGTCCCACAAGCTGTACTTCTTAGGACTGGCAAAGTAAACATTCCTCCTGCTAGACCACAACCAGTTCCTACTGGTAAGCCAAAGGTGCCTGCACCAGTTCCTACTGGTAGGCAAAATAGGCCTTTTCCAGTTCCTACTGATAGAGGATATTCTCCATCAGTAACTTCTGGTTGGTGGAAAAGTACTGCTAGACCTATGCCCCATTTAAATAGACCTACAAGTTCTTATTTTCAGACTTATACACCATATGTACCTCAAATGTATTATAATCATATGAAATATGGTGGGGTGAGATGGGCAACTGCTGTTAAGCCCTCAGCAGGTTGTTCTTGGAAAACACATAGAAAAGGTTTATACTGGGTACCCAAGAACAATAGTGGATCTCATACATCTTCATGGACAACCTTTTCAGATCCACAAGGCAGACCCAAGTCATAAATGGCTTGGGTCCCCCTTAGACACTAACTTTTCCCATGTTGTATATTGTAGGAAAATCCTTATTCAGATGCTGAAGATGAAGGGATCTTTGATAGTGGTTGTTCTAGAAGTATGACAGGTAACATGGAAAGACTGGATGACTTTCAAGAATTTCAAGGAGGAAAAGTGACTTTTGGAGGTGGTGAAGGTAGGATTACTGGAAAAGGGACAATCAGAACTCCCACACTGGATTTTGAAAATGTCTACTATGTGAAGGAACTGCAACAATTCAACTTGTTCTCCATCTCTCAGATTTGTGACAAGAAGAATAGAGTTCTCTTCACAGACACTGATTGTCTTGTGCTATCCAAGGACTTCATGCTTCCAGATGAAAGTATGGTGGTACTTAGGGTTCCAAGGAAACATAATCTTTACACCATTAACTTGAATAATCTCAGTCCCAGGGGTAATTTGGCTTGTTTAGTGGCAAAAGCCTCAGTTGATGAATCTGTGAAATGGCATAGGAGGATGGGTCATGTGAACTATAAAAACATGAACAGATTGGTAAAGGGTAACTTAGTTAGAGGACTACCCCCTAAACTTTTCAAGAATGACCATACCTGTGTTGCATGTTGTAAAGGCAAGCAACACAAAGCCTCTTATAAGGCCATTACTGCTGTGAGCTCCATTTCTGAGCCTTTGCAATTGCTTCATATGGACCTCTTTGGTCCTACATCAATTCGAAGCATTGACCACAAATATTACTGCCTTGTGATCACTGATGACTATAGCAGGTTTTGTTGGGTTTTCTTTTTAGAACATAAGGATGAGACCTATCCTATCCTTAAGGACTTTATTAATCTTGTAGAAAACCAGTTGAACAAAAAGGTAAAAGCTATAAGATGTGATAATGGTACAGAGTTTAAAAATGCTCATATTATTGAACTCTGTGGGTCAAAAGGGATAAAGAGGGATTATAGTAATGCCAGAACCCCACAGCAAAATGGGGTTGCTGAGAGGAAAAATAGAACCCTCATAGAGGCAGCTAGAACTATGTTGGCTGACTCTAAGTTACCTACTATGTTTTGGACTGAAGCAGTAAGAACTGCTTGTTATGTCTTGAATAGAGTGTTGGTAACTAGTCCTCATAATAAGACACCCTATGCCTTATTGACTGGGAACATTCCTTCAGTCAGTCATTTTAAACCCTTTGGGTGTCATGTGACCATTCTAAACACAAGTGATCATTTGGGTAAGTTTGATGGCAAGGCTGATGAAGGCTACATTGTTGGATACTCTGCAAGTAATAGAGCCTACAGGGTGTACAATGTGCCTAATAAAAGGGTAGAAGAGACTATGAATCTGAGGTATCTTGAGGAAAAACCTAATGTACAGGGTCTTGGTCATGAATGGTATTTTGACCTCGATTATTTGACTGATACTTTAGGCTATAAACGTGATAAAGCTAACCAATCTGCAGGAACACAAGAAGCTTCAACTAACCCTGCAGGTACACAAGATGCTGATTCAGACTCAGAATGTGATGAACAAGTCATCATTGTCCCTTCTTATCCATCACACAACATTCAAGAGGCTGAGCCTAAAGATACTTCTGGTGATGAAGTTGATGATTCTTCTCTTGATTCTGCTGAAGAAATTTTCCAATAGGAGCTTGTAAGGCTGAAAGGTCAGGAACAAAGAGCCACCTTTGATGCAAAAGATGCTGAGGAACTTCCGAAGAGAGCAAGTACAAAAACAGTTCCTCCTGGTAGCATACCAGTTCCTACTGGTAGCATCCCAGTTTCAGTTCCTACTGGTGGTGTTCCAGTTCCTACTGGTAGTCCAACTGACTCATTCTTTGATGATGAGCCTACAACAAGATTCCCCAGTCCATCAGACCTTGGAAATAATGAACCCTCACCTGGTATTTTCTCTTCTTCATCCTATGATGATGAGTTTGGTGCTGATCTAAACAATTTAGCATCAACTGTGGAAGTCAGTCCTGTGGCAACTAAGTGAATCAATACAATTCATCCTTAATCTCTAATTATTGGGGATCATACTTCAGCTGTGTAAACGAGAAGAAAGGTCAATAAGACTACTACTGGTGAATCTGCTTTTATCAGTTATATTCATGACCAGCAGAGAGACAATCATACAGACTTTCAACATTGTCTGTTTGCTTGTTTTCTTTCTCAAGTTGAACCAAGAAGTGTAGCTCAGGCCCTTGAAGATCCAAGCTGGGTTGATGCTATGCAGGAAGAAATGCAACAGTTCAAGTTTCAAAATGTATGGGTTCTTGTTGATTTGCCTGAAGGTAAATATGCTATTGGGACTAAGTGGATACTCAAAAACAAGAGAGATGCCAGGGGGATTGTTGTCAGAAACAAGGCTAGACTTGTAGCTCAAGGACACAGACAGGAGGAGGGCATTGATTATGATGAAGTCTTTGCTCCAGTTGCAAGAATAGAGGCAATCAGATTATTTTTAGCATTTGCCTCTTACATGGGATTTATGGTTTATCAGATGGATGTTAAGAGTGCGTTTCTTTATGGAAGCATTGATGAGGAGGTATATGTCACTCAACCTAAGGGATTTGTGGATCCTCAACATCCCAAGAAGGTCTACAAGGTAGTCAAAGCTCTATATGGACTTCATCAAGCACCAAGAGCTTGGTATGCAACCCTTTCTACCTTTTTGCTGAAACATGGTTACAGAAGAGGCACCATTGACAAGACTCTCTTTCTTAAGAAGCACAAAAGAGATATCATCTTGGTACAAGTTTATGTGGATGACATCATCTTTGGATCTACAAAGAAGGCCTGGTGTGATGAATTTGAGGCCTTGATGAAGGGAGAATTTGAAATGAGTGCTATGGGAGAACTTACTTTCTTCCTAGGATTACAAGTTCAGCAAAGACCTGATGGAATTTTTATCAGCCAAGACAAGTATGTGCAAGAGATCCTGAAGAAGTTTGATTTGGAGTGTGTCAGGACTGCCACTACACCCTATGAAGCTCCAAAGCCTAAGTCCAAGAATGAACCTGATAGTCCTGTAAATGTACATTTGTACAGATCCATGATAGGTTCACTAATGTACTTGACAGCTTCAAGGCCTGATATAATGTTTGCAGTCAGTGCTTGTTCAAGGAATCAAGTCACTCCTACTACTTCAAATTTGGAAGCAGTGAAGAAGATTTTCAGTATCTTAAAGGCCAATTAGGTGGGGATTATGGTACCCTAGAGAGAAAAATCACCTTTTGTGCTTGAATGCTTATAGTGACAGTGATTATGCGGGGCAAACCAAGGATTGAAAAATCCTCAATAGTGGATAGTCAGTTCTGGGTAGGAGGTTGATCTCATGGCATGCAAGAAGCAAACAATTATGGCTAACTCTTCCACTGAAGCTGAGTATGTTGATGCTGCTAACTGTTGTGGTCAGGACTCTGGATACAAAATCAATTGTTAGATCAATGGGTATAACTCTATGAATACCAATATCTTTATTGATAACCAAAAAGTACCATTTGCATAGTTAAAAAAACCAGTTTTTACCAAACGGAATATGAACATAGAAATTAGATCATTTCATAAGAGATGATAATGAAAAGAACTTATCAAGTGCTTAAAATACATACTGATGTTAATGTGGTTGATTTGTTAACCAAGGCATTTGATGGGCCTAGGTTTACTCATCTTGTGGTTAACATTGGGATGCTCAATACATAGATTACTTTGACTTGATGGGAGGATTGAGTCCAAGGGGAGGACTATAGTTGTAAATTTTTAACAAGTTGGTTTTTATTTTTTTTTTACCACTTAGTTTTTCTTGCTACACTATGTTTCTCCTAGTAGTTGTATTTTTCTTCTGGTAGTTTTAACTTTTTCTACTGGTAGTTTTAGTTCCTCTGCTTGTTGTTTAAAATTTAAGGGTTTTTTTTTTCCCCATTCTGATAGTTAATTTTCCTTTCCATTTTATTGTATATGTTTTGTGTGTATTGGCCTCACCTTTTGCAGACTAATGGTTCAAGAGGGTGGATTAGTGATTTTCTAGTGTTTACAATATTTTGGAACCAGAGACCAAGTCTTCTTCTTCTTCCCCTACACTTACTTCCATCGAAGAAAGTGATTTAATTTGGGAAGAATTCGTAGCTTATCTCGCAAGTGATTCATTTCTGCCAGGAAATAGTAATCCTTCATCTCCTCTCCCTCCTTTTCATAATTCTTTAAGTGGCAGTACCATTTCTTCTTCACCTAGTCTCCCAATTTCTAAGACTAGCGACTATTTTCTTGAGGAGTTCGCCGATGAACTTGCTCACATCACATTTCCACTGGGAAATGAGGATCTTCCCTTTGATGCCGAATCTGATCTTCGAGAAATAGAGTATTTGCTTAACCATAATCCTATCAAGGAAATGGACTCTATTCTCAAAGATTCGGTTGATAAAAATTCTCCTGATAACAATCTTGTTGGTACCATTTCTGAGATGTTCACCGATTAACATGCTCTTGATTACTCATCCCCACCATTATGGGATGATTATGATGATGAACTTTTTGATCTTGAGACCGTTAATGATAATACTGATGATGATCCTTTTAAGGAAGAGAAAATCAAAGATTTTAAAATCTTGATTGATGAACTTGATCCCCCAGGATCAAGTGATTTCCTTCCTTTTCCCGGTGTGACTCGGCTTTCTATAAGGATTTTTCCGAGTTTGATGTTTTGTCATCGACCAACAACGAGGACAAGGTATTTAATTCGGGTATACTCATTCATGAAAACCTCTTTGAAGTCACGGCTACACTCAGGTCTCCTGAGTTAGGTCCCCCAGCTATCCTAGCTACCATTGATGAGACTCCCTACACCATTACTGAGGACTCAGTAAGAAGTCAACTTCAATTAGCTGATGATGGTGGTATTGATGATTTACCCATTGCGGAAATCTATTCTGGAATGGATAACCTTGGGTATGTCACTGAAGGCAAGTTAACCTTTTACAAGAACAAGTTTTCACCTCAATGGAGGTTTTTGGTCCACACCATTCTTCACTGTCTCAGTACCAAGTCTGGTAGTTGGGATCAATTTGGTAGCTCACTTGCTGTTGCTCTTATTTGTCTATCTGATGGGAGAAAATTTAACTGGTCTAGCTACATTTTTAAGGGGATGGTTAGTAACATAGGAAATGCTAAAAAGTTCTTAATGTATCCTAGATTTCTTCAAACCATTTTGGGTATAGAAACTAGTTTTACAAGACAATACCATGTGTTCAAGCTATCTAGTAAACTTTTTGCTAATATGAAGCTCAACTTTGAGGGGCAACCTATGCAACTTTTAGCTGCTATGCTTCCCCAAGATCAAGAAGGTGAAGGTGCAGGGGTAGTTGCACAAGCTGTCCCACCACCCATACTTAAACCTATTCCTAAGCCTATGCTTGAACTTGACCAACCTCAAGACCATTTGTCTACACCCCTAAGACAACAAACTTCTGACCCTATTGCTCATGTCTTTGAGCATGGTCAAAGTTCAGACCCAAATATAGCTTCCTTTTCACAAGTCTATGTGACTGATGATGACCCTTTCACTTCCACCAAAGTGGAAGATAAACCTTTGGAGGCTCTTTCCATGCATCTCCACCAAGGTCCACTCAAGCTCCCCCTGCAGGTCATACTTCAGGAGATGCAGAGGACCTTATTACACTAACTATTGTGTCCTCTATAGTTTCTACTCTTGTGCAGAAGGTAAATTCATTGGAAACTGAGCTTAAGGACACCAATAAGCTGTTTAATGATGTGGTGGGAAAGTTGGTCAAGAAAGTCAAAGCAATGGAGGTAAAACTCAAGACCAAGAAAAGGAAGGTGGTTGTGAGTGATTCTGACCAAGAAGAAGGAGGAATGAAAGATGTGGATTTAGATGCTTTACTTGCATTGGCTAATGCAGCTGTGATTGTTGATTCCAATATTCCTCCTGGTGGTGCTTCTAGTTCCCATATTCCTACTGATGTTCCTACTGGTGTTGCTCCTGCTGGTGTTTCAAACAAAGGAAAAACTCAAATGGTGGAAGAAGACATTACTGTCAAAAAAGGACACTAAAGCAGATGGAAGATGATAGACTTGGTGAGGAGGCTGCAAAGAGGTTACATGATGAAGAACAAGCTGATGTGGATAGACAAAGAGCAGAGCTAAACAGAAGGAGACAACAAGAAGTTCTTGCTTCAGCCATGTATTATACTGAGGCTGATTGGATCAACATCATGGCTCAGGTTGAAGCTAATGCATCTCTTTCCAAGACACTGTTGGGTGATGATGTGACTGAAGACAACTTCCCAGTCAGGATGGCTGCTTTGATCAAGAGGAAGAAACAAGCTCTTGCTGAGAAATTGGCAAAGGAAAGGATGGAAAGGCCAATGACTCCGGTACAACAAAGAACCTACATGAGACAATTTGTCAAGAACCAAAGTAGTGCTCTCTACTCTACTGGATGGACTAAGGCTAAGGTGGAAAGTTTCACTGATGCACAATTGAAGGAGGAGTTTGAAAAGATTCAAAAGGCTCTAGCAAACACTCAGGTTCAAGCCTTTAGCAGGACTTTGAAGAGGACATGTCCTGAGTTAGAAGAACCTTCCTCCAAGCAGCAAAAGTCTACTGAAGCCCCCATTCCATCTGTGCCTGATGTTCCCCAACCACCAGTTGGTACTTTACCTAAATCTTGTGGCACAAGGAGGAAGTCTCTTGGCAGGAATCATTTAACTAAGCCCAAATCTATACTTAAAAAATTGGATTTAGATGCAGATGATAAGACATTCATCAAGGTTGTTTTTGATGAGGACTCTATAGATGAGGCTCCTATTCTTTGGTCTGCTCTTGCTGGTTGGGAGGCGATCTCTACTCCTCTGGGAGAAATTAATGCTCTTTACAGGTCAGATCAGTCTACTAAACATTTTACCACTCTAAGGGAGATCCTTCATATGGTGGATAGACAGGATCTATTGAAGTTGTATGACATGGTGGTCACATACTATGAAAACCATCTTGTTGCTGGTGCTAGATTGATGTTATGAGGTGATCTTCAAGTGTTGATAGATTCTCAAGAAGGTGGTAAGGGTTCTTTCGTTTGGAATCATCAATCTCTTTGGCAGATTAGAAGTTGGAGGCTGTATACTCTTTCCAATGTTCATGTCTTGGAAACTGTTTCTGGAGAGGTGTTGTACATGTTTGCAGATGTATCTTATCCTCTCTCAGTGAAGCTCATGGAAAGGATGCTAAAGCACAAGTTGGAGATTGACAAGGATGTTGTGGGCAATGACATGACTACTGTTGAGCAATTGATTCGGTTCATCAAGAATCAAATTGCTACTGCCCAAGTTTCTCCTGTTTGATCATGGTACTCTATAACTCTATCGTATATATTCTCACTTTTTGCTATGTCCAAACTGTATTTTGATATATAACTCTATTTTGTGTTGTTTGTCTTAAATGGTTTTCACTTTTTGTTTTAGTAACAAGTGTTTTGATAAAAGGATTTTGGCAGCTGACAAACTTTGGTAATATGTTCAAATAAGTTTTGAGTCTTTGGTGTGCAAAGTTGTTTTTGTTTCAGGCACACATGGTCCATAAAGTAAACTATTTTCAGGGTTTGGGTGTTGGTTAACCACCACACAACAAATGGTGTTCAACTCACCATGTCTCACAGACAAGAAAGAGTTGATTCACCATGAGGGTACGGCTCTGGTGTGACTCTCAAATCCGTTGATAGCTTTAATAGTTTGCTCAAAACTATAGGGTCTTTAACTCACCCATGCTTCATTTGCTGAGAGTTGAAATGGTTATCAATTCACCATGGATAATGCCCTTATTGGGAACCAAAGGATTGGCTAGTCCTGAGCAAACGGCTATAGGTAAAGACATATAAAATCCGTTTATGGCTGTGATGATTTTCCAAAAATCATTAGGGTATTCCAATTCACCAATGATACATGTTCTAAGAGTTGGACTGGTTACTAATTCACCAGGGTGATGTCATGATTCCACCAAAGGATTAGCTAGCCCAAGAGTGAGTAGCTACTTGGTAAAGGCTTATCAAATCTACTCATGTTGCTGCGGTGGTTCCAAAATCTATTGCTGGTTCAAGATTTCCTGAAGGTTCTTCAATGTTGCTGACTTTTGATGTTTAAGTTCAACAAGGCTACGTAGAGTGCAAACTATATGGTTCTAAGAATGAAGACTAATCTGCTTGACACAATATCTGCTCGCTGATCATATTTCCTCATCATTAGTTTCTTGAGGGTGTCCTTATGAAAAATAAAGATGCTGCTTCCTCTAGAGACATTCAGCTAATATGTGCAGCATTTTCAAGTATTCAAGTCAAGACTAAGGCATATTGGATGTTGCTGCAAAGTTCATATTTCAATCCTCAAGGTTCAAGACTGAAGATCTATCTAGAAACTGGAAATTAACATAGTCAAATTCTAGTTTAGGGGAGGATTGTTAGGAATAATTGTAATATTTAGTTTCTACTAGTAGGTATGTAGTTCATACTGGTAGAGTAGTAGTTCCTACTAGTAGGTATGTAGTTTCTGCTGGTAAGGTTATTATCATAGTTAGTCCTGGTAGGCTAAGTCTAGTTCCTACTAGTAGAGTACTTAGTCCTGGTAGAGTCAAATAGTTATTCCAGAATAAGGTTTTAGTTAGTTAGAGATGCGGATATGCATGAGCTAAATTAGGAAGAGTCATGCATATTATTCTCACGTGATTTTAGGAGATGCCGATTAGGGTTTCACCACTACAAAAAGAACCCACGGCTTAGGGAAATAGAGAGATTAAAAAGAAAAACACAATTCTCCTTGTTCGTTAATAGAAATCGATAGAAGGATCTTTTAGTTTTTATCAATCATGTTCTTCTTATTAGTTGTGTCTATATTCCGCGTGGACATTAGCTTTTCTAAGCAAGAGTCTCTCTTGTGTTTAGCTTGTGATTACATAGGCTATTCACCATCCTTAACAGGTAGTAAAGATCTATCTAGAGTGGAATCTAACATATTAGGATTGAGTATCATTTTTGGAAAAGTGTTAAAGGTTGTAATAGATAAATGATTTTGTGGTTATATCAAAATTTGTGTTAGGTATCTCATTTTTGAAACTTGTTTGATACTTGACACAATTTCGGTTTTATCAAAATTTTGGTAATTGGGGAAAACGTCACATTTAGATATTGATTTTTGGGGTTGTGAATTATGAAGTGCTCATTAATTACGGTTTTATCGGAATTGTGAACATTTTTTAATTCAATAAGTCAAAAACCACATTTTTGGTTGCATCGAATTTGTGCGGGTTCATTTTTGAAAGTACTTAGAACTTAGAGTTTCATCAAATTTGACGTCTGATGTGTTTCAAAAGCTTTAAATTTATAATGACTGAAAATACCAATTTTATTATAGGGAAACACACAGGTAAAAGTATAACCCTCGTATGGATACCAGGGGTACACTATGCCCCAGAAGTCACATTAAACATCCTCTCAATGGATTTATTGGAGAAACAAGGATTTGAAATCACTTATGTAGAAAATTGATGCGTTTAGGACTTCATGTTCAACAACTCAAAAGACTCAGAAGTTAGTTGAAGACAGAATGAGAACAATGCACAATAAATACTAGAAGACTACTTTGATCATGGCAAAGAAAGATACAAGCAGTGAAGAAGACTTGATTCAGATCAAGGGAGGAACATACTCACAAAGGTAGGCACCTTTAATGAGTATGTTGCATTCCTTGATCTGATCAAACAAGATGAGGTTGTAAGTCAAGAGTGGGACAGGTTCAGAAACAAGTTTGACAAAGTGGTGAAATGGTTCTACAACCATTATCTAGAAAAGTCACTCCCTGGGCCAATCCCTCCAATAATAAATGGAATGAAGATACACTTGTTTGATCTATATAAATTGGTAGAAGGACTTGGGGGATACCTAAGTGTCTATTTTGGACAGGAGTTTGACACAATTGGTGAGATTCTAGGATTGTCAAAGGAAAAGGAGAAGACATAAAAAAAATGCTACATTAAATACCTGGATGTTTTCACATCTTACTACAAAACTGCAAGGGTACTACAACAAGAATACAAGGCTATTCTTAAGAAGTCTACAAGGAAAGTAGAGGAAGACAAAGACAGAGATTGTCTTATGTCTCACCAATGGGATTTTGGTGAGACTTGTGCACCCACAGCAAACATAGCAGTTCAAAAGGGAAAAGAAAAATTAGAGCATTTTGGAGTCAAGTTAGAAGACATAGAAGATGGAGAAGACAATCAACCACAACCAATTTCATCACACTACACTAGAAGCCAGAACCTACAAGGAAAGATCATAGAACCATCAACCTCAAGAAAATCAGACATTGGAGATTCAGGAAGCAATACAAGTGATGACTTTACCATCATCACTTGAAAATCAAGCAAGGAGCAAGTATCAGAAGGTTTATGATCTTAAGGAGGAGAATGTTGGAAGATTAAGACCATAAAACCTTCTGCTATGTAAATATTAGTCTATATATTAAACTTAGTATATGTTATAAGTTGTGCAGGCCTAATGTGTATGTATTTAAATGGTCTGCACGAATTCTAGAATGGGTCACATGTCCAAATCAGACCCATAAGACAATTATTTATAGTTAAGTTAGTTATATTACAGTTATGAATGAAAGGGTATATCTGATGGTTCTAATGAACCATCACAACTCTTCATCATACCTTTTCACATTGTATATATACCTTGTAATTGTTAACAGTTTATTTATTCAAATATATATAAAGTTTCTAGCATAATTCTGTCTATTTCCTACTTTTACCCATTTGCATATTGCACCACATAGACTATCCCAAACACCCCTTTCTGTCTACCCTAACATGTCTAATCCGAATCCCTTCTCAAACAACAAGTGGTCAAGGCCTAACACAAGTACCTATGGCCTTCACAACAAACAGGTAGTAGTGAATTTCGCATCAACAGGCTTGTACTTTTATGTAGTTGTCAAAAATTTAATAGCTATTTTGTGAATGCCCTTCGGATGCGAAACGAATGATGGTATGCAAAATAAGTAATTCTACACGATGTAAGTTATAAGCGTTATGCGAGGTGGTTGCTCTTCGTCGGTGTACTCTGGATAGTTTTTAAATTTGACCACGAAATGAAACGCCCATGTCTCATGTGGGTGTCATCTAAGATCTTTGAAGGTTCGATCAAAAGCCATAATATACACACATACGCCAGCAAAGACATCTAATTGAATGCAAAAAAGAAGCTTTTATGCTTTTAAAAGTTCATAACAGACTACACCAAATGTCTAAGCCATGAAAATCAAATATTAGGCTTTGTGATAATTTAGAAAGGAATAGACTTAGAGTATTTTTTTTTTTAGAACGGCTTGTTAGTTGTTAGTGGTTCGACATCCAATTGGGCAGTATGTTGTACCCTGAACCCGCCTGTACTTCCTCCTATTCCGCCTGAAAGGGTAAAAGTCTCGGGTGGGACTCGAACTCGAGACCTCCCCTAGCCAAACATCCCCTCCCCAAGCCCCTAAGGAATCTTGGTGGCCAACTGAGCTAGCCCAATTGGTTTAGACTTAGAGTATCTTAAATCAAGTGATTATAGTTACATTTAGCTTAGAAATTATTTAGACGAAAAGCTTACCCAAACCAATGTCGTAGTAAAACACCATCCCCCTATTACCATTTGTGGGTTTTAGAGGCTTCATAACACACTAGAATTTAAGTAAACCTAACAACCATACTTTATAGGAACTTCGATTACATGTAGTCAGAATCTTGCTAGTGTTTGCTGAAAAGATGGAAAAAAACATTGAAAACAAGGGAACTGTGAGAGAAAATAAACCGTTAATTACTCGTATTAGTTAAAATGATGTCATGAATTGGCATATAGTGTCACGTCATATATATGACGTCAGAAATGAGGCAGTGTAATTCAAAAAAGTTACTCCCTCCGTCTCATAATTATAGTTTACCGAGAAAAAACACGCAGTTTAAGAAAAACATTATCATTACAGCTTTCTCTCTTACTTTTTGCACAATGACACTTTTACCTTTAACCAATTAATTTATAACTTCTTTAAAGTTTGTAATAATAACATTAAATAAGGTGATAAGGTAAACTTAATCTAAATCTCCTATCTATTTTTTGGAAGTGGATAATTAATTTGGGACAACCCAAAAAGAAAACGTAGACTATAATTATGAGACGGAGGGATTATTATTTATTAAGTAGGATTAGTTTTGACAACCAACGTGGATCATAGGGCTGAGATTCATTGGTGTTATTTTTGACTTTTAAGCTTTGGTGGGGGCTTTCTTTATGGGTTTTAGCTCTAGGTTTATGTTCGAGAAGTTTTGACTTCTAACTTTTATTTTTGGTTTTGTTCATGAGTTCGAGTCGGCCGGGCCCATTTGACACCCCCTAGCACTACCTTCTCTCCGACTTTGCCACAAGTCACCCTGTCAAGTTGCAAGTGGGGCCAATGTTTGAACTCCACGTAGAACTATTTGAATTGGGTCCCAACATTTATACCCCATGTCAAACATGCACTAGGTCGGTAGTAGGTCCCACTCTTGAACCCATCCGTAATACGTAGGGGTGTCAAACGGGTTATCGGGTCGGGTTTGGGGCTTATCGGGTCGGGTCTATCGGATTTTAAAAATTAAAAATTAACCCGCAACCCGACCTTATAAGAAATCGGGTTAGGCGGGTTCGGGTCTATCAGGTTGCGGGTCTATCGGGTTGATGCTAATTTCAAAGCACGAATCGACTCATTTATAACATACGGCAATTATGAGTTTATGACATTAACTGATAGCAACATGTCAACTATACTTTCCTTTGAAATAATATATAAACAAGAAAACCAGTATTAACAAGACCTATTAGCGTGGAATTTAATTTTACAGCAAGCATGTTTGTCTCATTTTTATCAGTAGGCGCTATATATAATCAATATGATCAACATATCATATACTGTAAGCCATTAATCAAATAACCAATCTCTATAATTTATACACATATACAATATATGGTAGAGCTAATATTTTGATATTTGGCATAAATACCAACTAAAACTAGAATGGTTTATATATATTACAAGATTTGTTCAAATGTGGTCATTATAGACTATCGGGTTTATAGGGTCAACCCGATAGCGAACAATTTAAACCCTATCCCGACCGATATTAGACTATCGGGTTGTTAGGGTTGAACGCTAAACCCGTTAAGCTGAGTCTAGACCCGATCAAACCTGAACCTACAGCTTATCGCGGTTCGGAATATGGGAGGGTCAACCCATTGACACCATAGTAGCTTTATCTAAAAATGAGAAGGTTGAGAACTGGGTCCCCACTTCCCAAAACCCATATAAAAAGAGAGAAGAGTTCAATACTACTACATACGTGAAACATACAAACACGCATATAATACACAGTTTTGTTCTTCGTTTTCGTATAAACGAAAAAAAGGAGATCGGCGACTTCTTTCTGTAGTTTTGTTCTTCGTTTTCTTATAAACGACATTAAGATAACACATTTTAACCCATTTTAAGTATCGTACTTCGTACTTATTAAGGTTACTTATAGTCGAATGCGGAACGCCAAAGGGGACGGTGATACGACCCGGTTTGGGTTGTATCGGGATAGGGCACCACTTCAAGCGTGTGCGAGCTCCTTAAGAATATAGAGACGAAAAAGACGAGATATTTATTTGATCTTTTAACTTCATTGATTCATTCATAACATTATGACACCTTATAATACTAGTTTATGAGATAACTCTCACAAACACAAGACTAATTCCTAACATGACTCAAACACATATCCTAAACAATGACTCCAACACTTATCTAATAAAACATAATAAATAAACAACGATAGTTATCCAACACGCCATGTCGGGGAAGCCGTCCCTCATCAACTACAGGAGTATCAGATGTTACTCAACCCAATCATACCGACTTGGAAGGACCCCGAAGCTGACCAAACACCAAAAGGCATTAATAAGGTCGGTTGGGTTATATCACTTTCCTGTTGTGTTTTCTTTATTCTTAACCACATCATCACCCAACACGAAGGGATCCGAATCCGGATAACCTGATTTATTATAAACACTTATTAAGTAGTAGTTCCTTCTTTTGAGGTTTCATATATGGTCCAAAAATAAAAAACTAACCGGTTATGACGCTCCCTTCTGAACGACTAATCAACTCATCCAAACAACAACTCACATTATCATACATAGGGCGTTAACGAGTTAGTTAGGTAAATGGGGTGTTTGGATTAGTGTATGAATATACATGTTCTGTATGCGTAGTCAATAGGTGTTGGATGTGTTAGATTGAAAGACCAAAATCCCCTTTATTTAAAGAGCTCATTGATGCCTGTTAGTTTTTTGAACTATCAACATGACGAAGTCTAAACATATGGGACTACTAACTACTTGTACACTTACCTTGTAAGAGGCACTACATCTGAAATCGGAGATAACCACAAGGACCAATAAGTAATATACTCTTGTTTTTTGTATTAGTAGAGGATGTATAAGTTGCTAACATTACTAATATTTCGTTTTTTTACATTGATAAACATTGAAAAGAAAAAGTGTTTTTTAGACAAATACATATCAGCTAAGATTATATATGTTTACTAGTGAAAGTTTAGTGTAGGAAAATGATGTGGTCATTATTCATGTTTCACTTGTTTCTGTTTGTACAAGATAATTAGATGGTGTAACAAAAAAATGATGCAGAGAGTTCATGTTTGGATTGATTATGTTATACAAAAAAAATACATTAATCATGATATTTATGTTTTATAACGTTTTATTTTGTCTTCTTGCAGATAAATTGCAAAACGACTCGTGGGTACGTTAAAGCATCCAAGTTGCATTCAGTCTATGTTTATTAGCAGCACGCAGTGATGTGTTTAACTAATATTCTGAATCGTTTGCCATTTAGCATGACGCATGGTGAGGATCCGTGCCCTTGTCAAAAGTTGGAGGTATATTGGACTATGATGTGCCAAATATATTTGTAGAGGACTTCTATGAGTATTTACAAAGATACAAATAGGTAAATTGAGTATGGGAGGATTATAGATATGTTTCTTCGTCATCTAATGGTTCAGTTACAAGTTTCACCTTACATAGATAAAAGGATGTAAAAATCCTTATTTGATTGTTGACGATAATTAGGTATTGGGATTTTGGTCTTGTCCCAAAAGGGAATTTGGGAATTCACTCTTGTAAATTTTGATAGCACACACTTAAGTAAACTACCATCTTTTATCTTGTCTGAAGTTGAACATTGGGCTTTTTCAACTGTCTTTTTGTCCAAACTTAGTTTTGCTGGTTTCCAAATCTTCTGAGTTTGGGACTTGTCTTTGAGGTAGTATTTGGAAGATTACACATGTGGGAATTTGTTAGTCGTTTGGTCATCGCTGGAGAGTCTCTACGTAGAGACATAACCATAAGCGAAATAAAACGAGCTGAGATTGCTAAACTAGAAAATCTTAAAGTTTTATTTTTACCTTTGTACGAGCTTGACAATATGTCGATGATGACAAATTCCGATATTTTTCAACTTATTGATTATTTTCCAGACCTCCAAGAACTTAATCTTGATTTTTGGGATTGCACGGTAAGGTCAAGTTGGAATTTTTTTTAAATTCATTTTCCAATAAATTGCAACATGTCTTGAATATTTCTCTATGATCAATGGTTTTCCTGTTTTTCGCCGTATTGCAGATGCTGTAAAGAGGGCTCAGACCACCTTGCCCTCGCTCAATACACTTAGATTATACGAAATAGATTTTAGCAATGCGAGTATGGTATCATGTGTGGTGGACTTGATTTGTCCCTTCCCAAATTTGAAGACCCTTTTGATCAAAGTGAGTGGAATGCATAATATCAGTATTTAATTATTGACCATGTTAATTCTCATAGTTGTGCATCTGAATACTAAATAACATTGTAGGCCACATACGAGGACGATGTCCCAGCATCTGTATTTTGTGTGTACGTAGGCTGGGAAATATATGCACTTTTTGGACCCACCTATATGGTTTATATAAGTGTATGCTTATTGTACCGATAACCTTTTTTTTGTTCAAAGTTAAAACACAATAGCTCTAAAGATATGTGTTCACGAAGTTTAAGCGATGAGAATGTCTATGCAGAATGGTAACAAAACACAGTCGTATATCATAAGCATCTTCAATTCTATATCTCTTAATATGTTTCCGCTTTATTATCAACAAAATGTTTTCCAACTTGACCCTTAGTAAAATTGAGCCGAGAAAAGCAGTCCCGCAGCAACGCGCGGACACCAAATGCTTGTTGTAATAAAGTGTGATCGACTGATCGTACTTGTCTATTTGCATAGTAGATACGTACAAAGATCACTTCTATAAGTGATGTATTGTGATTACATTTAAGACTCGAGATTTACTAGTACCACATAACTTGCGTAAAGATTTTTTTAAGGGTGAAGGCTGAATTTATGTAACATACTTTTTTAAATTAACCGATGTACGCAACCTACTTTTTTTATTCTAGAAATACGCAACATACTTTTAAATACTTAACAATCTACGTAATATTGACCAAAATGTGACTTGTTTGACCGGTTACCACATAGAAAAGTTATAGTTTGGTCCCTGTCAGCTGCGTAGACTTCCACCGTTAGTTCCTTGACATTTTTTAACTAGAAAAAGTTACAGTAATGATACCTTGACTTTTGCATTGACTTCCACCGTGAGTCTCTTGACTTTTTCACGTTTTTATACACGCATTTTTATACAAACTATTATATACACGTTTTTATATGCGTTTTTATATACACGTTTTTATACACACGTTTTTATACACAAGTTTTCATACACACATTCTCATACACGTTTTTATACACACATTTTTATACACGTTTTTATACACACATTTTTATACACGTTTTATACACACGTTTTTATACACACGTTTATATACGCACATTTTTATACACGTTTTTAAACACACATTTTATACATGTTTTTATACGCACGTTTTAATACACGTTTTTATACACACATTTTTAAACATACACACATTTTTATACACGTTTTTATACGCGTTTTTATACACACATTTTTATTATGGTATTATATACACGGTTTTATACACACGTTTTTATACACACGTTTTTACACACATTATATACACGGTTTTATACACACGTTTGTATACACACGTTTTTATAAAAATGTGTATGAAAACGTGTGTATAAAAACGTGTATAAAAATGTGTGTATAAAGATGTGTGTATAAAAACGTGTATAAAAATGTGCATATATAAACGTGTATAAAAATGTGTGTATAAAAACATGTATAAAAATATGCGTATAATGTGTATAAAAACGTGTGTATAAAAACATTAAAAGTGTCATAAAAATACTATTGATCTGGACTTGTATTTAAAAGATGCACATGAAGGAACTTTAAATGCTTGGTAAAGTAGAAGGAAATGATGATAATAATTTTTCAAAACTGTGTGAGTTTAATTGTTTGATAGGTAGTGGCATGATTAGGATTTTATCTCTTACCGACATTTGAGTATATCATACTCCATATTTTTTTGTTGTATCGAAGACATGCTCCATTATTTGCGTCAGGCTCGTGATTTGTATCTATGGGTCGATCTCATTCAATTCGGTAAACTTGGATAGCTGTTTCTTTAAGGTAATATTATGATTGAAACCTGGCATTCTAGGAAAGTGCATATATTGCAAAAATAAGTCATGGCATATTGAGCGAGTTAGATTGAAACCTGACATTTGACGTCAGAGTATAATTCTAGGAAAGTGCATATATCTACAGTCACTTAAGGCTTTTGGTATAAAGGTATATTAGTTTCTTCTCATCAACCTAGTTATGTGGTCATGCTTTGCTAGACATATTCATGAGGCTTTCCACTTTGGGTCGGTCGACCGACTCGGTCGCCGTCGATCGGAGTCGGTCGCCCCCATAGTGGCGAGTCGGTCAGTTCGTCGGTCGTCGGAGACCGAGTGACATAAAGATCGCAGGCACGACCGTTGTCGTGAGAAGGAAACTTACAAAAAAAATCTGCCCTTTTTTGTTTCTATATAAAAAAAACTTTTTAATTTTCAAAATTTAAATAATTTAACACTATAAATACCCACTCATTTAACCATTTTCATTACACATTCAAACAACAATTCAAAAAACTTCTCTCAATTCAAAAACTCACCATGTTTAGCAAGAACAAGAAAACTCCCAAATCAAAAACTCCAAATTCCCGACTTCAACCAAGTGCTCCGCATTTAACACCGGATCCGAATTTTCAATTATCCGGTGTTTCACCACCTATCCGTTTTCGATCTCCTACTTTTGAATATAATACACAATTGCCACAACCACCACAAAATAATAACATGTTTTATTAAAATCATCCAACAACCAAAATGCTTTTTACAATTCACCAACCGGGTTGTATCGTCTTACTATGGAATCATCGACGTCTTCCCAACCAAATCAACCTTATTCTCCAATTAATCATACCAATCTTGATATGAATTTTGAGGAGTTAATTTTTAGTCAAGACTGTAACTATAGCCAAGATTATTCTATGGGTCATGGTTCGGGTCACGTTTCGGCGCCCGGTTCGGCTCCATTTGATGACGACGAAGACAACTCTCCTGCCGGAGAGGTGTCACCCGTCAAACCTAAGAAGCCCTCGAAACGTGCAGCAAAGACCAAGAAGGATGATCCCAAGGAGGGCAAGGAGGCCCCAAAAGAATGGACAGTGGCGGAAGAGACTGCGTTGTGCCAAGGTTGGTGCGATGTTTCAGAAAATAGTATTTCAGGAAACAGCATGAAGGCTAAGGGATTTTGGAAAGCTGTTATTCGGTACTTTAAAAATGAGACTGGTTCAACAAGAGGTTATGACTCGATCGTTAGCAAATGGAAAAATAGGGTTCGCCCTAGAATTGGTGCTTTTTGCGCCATCATCAAAAATATTGAAGCGAATCACGAAAGTGGTACAAATGACCTCAATGTGTACCATAAAGCTTGTGCAGAATACAAAATGATTTACAAGGGTGATTTTAATTTGGAGCATTTTTATAACATATTGAAAGATCACCCAGGTTGGACAGACGTTGAGATGCCTTACTTTTACCAAACTCAGGGGAGAAAAAAGTCCAAGACTTCTGAAACCACTTCGGGGTCAGCATCTGGTGGTATTAATTTGAACGAGAAAGCGAATGAGGTAGTGCAAGAGACTCAAGAATTCCGACCAATGAGTCGTGACCGAGCAAAGGCCAAGAAGAAAGCAGCTGGTTCCTCTCGTGAGGGATCTTCTTCATTTGTTGATTTGGTAGCCGACGAGTTCTGCAACATGAAACAAAAAATGGGAAAAGAAGGACAAGGAACAACAGGCCTATTTAGACTTCAAGAATCAGGAGTTGAGTATTCGGGAGACCGAGGCTCGAGAAATTGCACAGCTGAAAATGGAGAAACTAGAAATTCAGCGTCGAACGCTTGAATTAGCCGAAAGGGAGAAACGGGACAGAGATATCTTATTCTATAATTCAGTAATCGACCCGACCTTGCCCCCAATACAACAACAGAAGCTGCTCGAGATGAAGATGGAAATCAAGGCGCGATATAACTTAGATTATTAGTTTAAGTTATCTGAATAATTATGTTTTAATTTTAGTGTTATGTTTTTATGTTATCTTAATAATTATGTATTGTTTTTTAGTTTGTTATGTAATGTTTTTATTATTAATGAAATTTATGTAATGTTTTTATTTATTAATGAAATTTAAATTTGAAGTTAAAAAAATGAAGGTCGCCTCATAATGGCACTAGGTCGTCTGTAGGTCGTCGGAGAGAGAAAGCTGATGTGACGCCGGAAAATGTAAGTCGCAACCGTTAACCATAGTGGGTAGCCTGAGATAAATGATAAAAGATATGAAAAAATTACCGTTCTAGAAAAAACAATTATCTTAACAAAGAAAAATAACAATAATATCTTAAAACATGTTAAAAAACAGAGTATAAGCATGGCACTACTACACAAAGTGTGTTTTGGTACGCCAATTTGATACAGCTATACAAAAAACCATATCAAAAGAAGGAAAAAAACTCATTTGTACGGTTTAAAAAAATGTACTAAAAGAACCCCATTTGGTACGGTTTTTATACTTTTTTTTGTTAGTTGGTACGGTTGTTTTCTAAACCGTACCAAATAATTATTTTTTTACGGTTGTTTTCTAAACCGTACCAAATAATTGGTTTTTTTGGTACAATTTCTTACTAACCGTGCTAAATGGTTTAATTTTCGATACGGTTTTCATATAACCACACAAAAAAAATCATGATCCCCAGGCTAAAACTTGCTATAGCGTTACCAAAGTCGTAGTTCCTCTTATTTGACAAAGTTTGGCCTAACAATACAGGTTCGTACTTGATATTTAAGATGTTACGTAATCTTGCAAGAAGGTTCAGACTTAAAATTTTCTAGAAATACCTTTTTCCCGTTTTACAAAACGCCAACTCAAAAACCTTTTGTAAAACCCTAACTCATTGTTGTTAGTCAATCCTAAATGTTTTATCAAACTGGGAGATTTATGTTTTCGCAAAACCATTAAATGAGAACATACAAATGGAAATAATCTTTGCGGTTAACTTGATTAATCACTTGACGAGTCTACTCTCTTATTGGACAAAAAATTGATATCCTAAACTAGTTTTTGTAAAAAGTTGAGTAAGATCAATGGCTCAAAAGAACTATGTAGAGGGGTGTTCTATGCACGATCACCATTGCTTGAACCCAAAGGTTTTAGCTTATGGAAAACTCGTTTTGAGACTTATGTTAAGTCTAAACATCTTGACTTGTGGGAGATAATTTTAAATGGTGATTTTGTTTTTACAATGGAAGATCTAGAGACGAAATTGGATGTTGTAAAACCATTATGGAATTAAAAGATGATGAAAAGAAGAATCTTAGTAAAAATAATAAGGCCATAATAAATATGGACTTGTTTTTACGTGCAAAACGGAAAAGAAGATTTGACACACACTTATAATCACTCACCAAGGCAACTCACAAGTCAAGGATTCAAGATAGACCTTCTCATTCAAAAATATGAATAGGTTGTTGGAAGATGAAACTATCAATTGTGGTTATACTCGCTTTAATGTGATTGTTACTAGTCTCAAATATTTAGATCAAGATTATTCTAACAAAAACCATGTAAGAAAGTTTCTTAGGTCTCTTCCACTCAAATGACGTCCGCATGTAACAACGTTTGAATAAGCCAGATATTTGGATAAGCTCCCTCTTAATAAGCTAATTAGCAACCTTAAATTCATGAGATGGTCTTAGAAATGAGAGTTAAAGCCATAAATTACCAAAAAAACTTTTCAAAATTTTCAAATATAGGTAACGAACTCTTAAAATTACTAGTATAGCCATTGAAACCGGCTAATTTTTAACAAAATTGGTAATCTAACGTGTTGATTTTCCACGTATATAAAAAATTAATTATCATTTTCCACGTTGGCTTTTTTTCTTTACTATTTCCAACATGTATCGTTACCTAATTGAATCCAACCCATTAACCCGTTAATCCAATGAAGTAAAACCCGACCTACTATTCTTATATTAACCCTAAATCATATACCCGATTCTAATTCTTTCACCAAACAAAAAAATTTGTCCCTAAAATTAAACCTAACCTTGAAATGTCAACTTTTCTTCAAGATCAAACATGTGAATGTGATCTCCCCTTTAGAGTATTAACAGCTTGAACTTCAATAGTCCATGTTGAAGGTTTTTTGTTTGCCCTAATTGATCTAAACCTGGGAAGAAAATTGAGTATTAGGATTGGTATGATTTAGAGCTTGAATCTGATTGGTACCAGATGCATTCGTACGAGATGCATACTCTTTTGAATCCACAACAAATACGTTACTTGGTACAAGTGAGCAGCCGGCAAGGAAGGATTCAAGAACTTGAGTCATTTTAGTTTGAAAAGAACAATGATTTGTAGAAAACTATGAAGTCTTTGACTTTTTGGATGTCAACTTTTTTTGCATTTGCAGTTTGTATGTGTTTGGTACTTGAAATGAAATAGAATATGTTTAGGATTTACATTGTAATGGATTGTATGTCTTTTGGGTAGGTTATGTTGTATCAAATGAACTGAATGAATGAATGAAAATGCATTTTGGGTTGATTTACCTGAGTTGTGAATTATATATAGCAATCTGCACATGGCAAAATGACAAAAGGCAACTGACAAAAGGCAATAAAACATTGAATATAACATTGAATAATTTAAGTAGAACCAGTCAATGGGACATATCACATCAACATAAAGTGTTTCACATTATTAGATGGGGGACACAACCCTAGTTTTTTCATCACCATGAAGGACCAAAAATACATAGTTAATTGTTTTATCACTCCCCACCACCAACACACAAACCAAGGAACCATAAAAAGATAAAGTTTTACACAACCATTTAAAGCTACTGAACCAGATCTAAACCTTCAAGGACTAACATCAAATGCTTTATCAGCTATTGAACCAGAGCCTTATGCATCAAATTTGAATTTTTTTTTTCTCTTGCATTTTTCTAATTCTCTCTGATCTTCCTTTGTTTTGTGGTAGATTCTGAAGGGAAATTATGTTTCTGGTTGACTTTTTGATGTTTGATCTTTCTTCTTCTTTGTTGCAGGCTCAATAATTGCATCTTCAGTTTGTACAGGTTCAGATTGTGCAGCTGCAACACATGCAGGTTCAGATTATACAGCTGCTTCTTGAAGATCTTCAGGTTGAATAGTTGTTGATGCAGCTTCAACATGTATTACATATTCTTGAGTGTTCATATGGAAGTTAATGGATGCTTTGGTTGTGTTAAAAGTATCAACATCCATTGACTCATCTTCTACAGGGAATCTATAATCATTTAAAAGATCTATTATAGCATCCCTATTTTTTCTTTTTGTCTTGCCCCTTTACAAATCCATACTTCTTTCAAACATTGCTTATCCTCCATGGGCTTGTCTGAAAGCTCTTTAATCTAACTTCTCATTTGGTATTCTTTTCCTCCTTCTTCCTTTTTTCATCTTCCTCATCAACAGGCCTTAAAGATATGATGCTTCCAGTATTTGCCAAATTACTTCTTTCATCCATCAACTAAAAGACAAAGGTTAGAAATACAGTAATTAAATATTTTTTATTATAGCTAATATATCATTAAAAACACATCACTGTATAGACTCCCTCTGCCACCACCTCTTGAACCTCTGCCACCACCTCTTGATCCTCTGCCATCACCTCTTGTTATACCAGCACCCATATCACTACTGCCATGTTGGGAAATATATTGTAAAAGACTTAATATTGGTAGTATAACAGTTAAGTCTGGTAGTATTAGTTAGTTCTGGCAGTACTAAGTTAAGTCTGGCAGTACTAAGTTAAGTCTGGCAGTACTATAGTTAGTACTGATAGAGTGGCAGTACTATAGTTAGTACTGGTGGTATTTAGTTAAGTCTGTTTATGTAACAGAATAGTGATAATAGTTATCTTAGAGATATTTTAGGAGATATCTTAGGAAAGGATATGCATTATCCTTCACGTAAACGTTTGTATAAGCCTTTTAGGGTTTCCTTGTGTATAAAAGGAACCCTACGGCATAGAGTTTTAAATAACGAATAGTAGCATTGAAGCTTAATAGAAATCAATAGCAAAGTTAGTATTATATTGTGTTCTTCTTAATACTTGTGTTATGAAAAAAAGATTCCTCATTAACACTATGATAATTCATAGTCAGTGACTCTCCACATAGTTGATTCTTGGATTTATTCAGTTAGCTATTGTCTTACAAAGGCTATATAGATCCAACACAAGGACCTACAAGTGTATCAGAGCCAATTAGGGACTCTTAAGATAAGAAAAATCACTAGAACACAAACAAACACTAGAGACGAAAGGGCTATACTCTCCTAACAATTCCTTTACAAAATGTCTTAACCTGCTAATATGAGTTTCTCATCAACATCTCAGTGAAGATAGAATCACAAACCATGAAGATGCATGCAGACACTGCGCTGCACCTAAAACAACAACACAAGATGATTCCTCAAACAACTCTATCTCAATATCAAACTCCCAATTCTGAAGAATGATAGATATGATAATGGCCTATGAGATGGAGCATTACCTTGAATAGCATTGACAATGCTGTTTGGAAGGTAATTATTCAGAATGGAAACTCCAAGGAGAGAATTTCAACTGGAACGGATGGTGCAATCAATACTCTCCACCAGTAACTGCTGCAGAAATTCAAGCTGTTGAAAAGGAAAGGAAGGCTAAGAATATCTTGCTGATGGCCATTCCCAAGGAACATATGAGAAGATTTCATGGAATGGATGATGCAAAAGAAATCTGGGAAGCCATCAGAACTAGGTTTGGTGGTAATGCAAATTCAAAGAAAATGCAGAAGGCTGTTTTCAAACAACAGTTTGAAGCATTTACAATATCCAGTTCAGAAGGGTTAGAAAAGGGATATGACAGATTCCAACAATTACTTTCTCAGTTGGAAGCTCATGGTGCTGAAGTATCAACTGAGGATGCAAATCATAAGTTTCTCAGATCTTTGCCCCCAGCATGGTCCAATCTGGCAATGACTATGAGAACTAAACCAGATGTTGACACTTTATCTATTGATGATCTGTACAATAACCTTAGGGTTTTTGAGCAGGAAATCCAAGGTGCCTCAAAAACATCTTCAAGTGCTCAAAATGTTGCTTTTGTTTCACAAAGCAAAAGCAGCACTAATAAGGTTAAGTCTGGTTTTACTAGTACCTACAGTACTTGCACTCCTTCTACTTCTTCAACCAATACTCCAGAAAAAGAAGCTCTTGCTGGTTTTGCTGATGAAGTTATTTATTCCCTCTTTGCCAAACAATCAGAGGACTGGGACTTGCTTCATGAAGACCTGGAACAGATTAATGACTTGGACATTGAAGAGATGGACATAAACTGGCAGATAGCAATGATTGCTATACGAATGAATAAGTTTTATAAGAAAACAGGAAGGAGAGTTCGTGTTGATGGAAAAACAATTGTTGGCTTTGACAAAAAGAAGCTTGAATGCTTCAATTATCACAACACTGGTCACTTTGCTAGGGAATGTACAGCAAAAAGGACACATGATAGAAAGAAGAAGAGAGACTCTTTTTATCAACACCAAGAAGCTGGAAAGCAAGAGAAGAATCAGATGGGATTGCTGACAATGGATGATGGTATTGTCAATTGGGGAGAACACACTGAAGATGAAGAGACAAATCATGCACTCATGGCTATCAGCTCCAGTAGTGAGGTATCTTTGTGTTCTAAAACTTGCATAGATTCATACAATACCCTTAAAACATTGTGTGATGAACAAATGAATCAGTTAGGTGATCAAGAAGCATAAATACTTGCCTATAGTCAAGCTGTTAAGAAACTAGAAGCTCAACTTGTTGCTTTTCAAAAACATCAACTTTCTCTAAATGAAAATCTTACATTTCAGGCAAATGAAATATATGAAAAAGATAAAAAGCTTAAAAAATATAGGAGAATTAGAATGAAAGCTGTAAAAGAAAAGGAACAATTGCAGAAAACATTAGATTCATGGAAAGATTCTTCCAAGAATCTTTGGAGATTAATTAATTCTGGCATGAGTTGAAGTAGTAAAATTGGCTTAGGGTAGGAAATAAAATCAGATAATGAGGTTCCAAGTTATGAGGAAGAAATGAATTTTTCTGTTTTTAATTGTACAGAAGAGGACTCAGTTGGAAAACCTTTGTACAGTAGATTTATAAAAACTAATAATTTTAAAGGTGTTCCACATCCCTTAAGTGGAGATTATACTCCTACACCACAAGAAAAAATTGATGAGTCTTTGTATGTTTATGGTAAAAAGGGACCCCAAGAGCCCGAACCCAGTGTATCAGACGATAGATCCAGTGAATATTCTACCTGTCAATCTAATGACAGTGCATGATCTATTGGAACTTCCACTGAACATTCTGTTGATCCTGAATCTGAGATTTCAAGAGTACCTCAAGAAGTGTATGTGTCTAAACCTATTATCAACAAATGAAAAAAAGTGTGTCTGCCCAAAATCAAGGGTTGAACCTAGTTGTGTCACACACATAAAAACTCCTAGGCAACAAATCAAAGATCAAGATAATCAACTACAGTTAAACAGGAAGAATTGGAATGCAATGATGGAAGAGACTAGGGGAGGTTTACTCTTTCACAAAGAGAAATGTTTTGTGTTTGTGGTAGTCTAAGTAATTTGATCATGATTGTGACTATTATGAAAAGAAAAGCAAGAGAGGCTGTGTTTAAGAAAACAAAGGTTTTTAATCTGGTAACTGTGCAAAAAACAGTATGGACTAATAATGACAGGATTTATAATACTTATCAATTTGTCCTAGGTACCAGTACAACTTATTACCTGGTCGGCCAACATTATATTCTGTTAGGACTAATATTTTACTGTAGGACTAAATAGTAATTTTCTATTAGCTAGAGTTAAATACTTTAATTTCTAATCTGTTAATACTGTTAGATCTAGCAGCCTAGTACCCACCAGGACCTCAAACAGCTTTAGTCCTAAAAGACCACAGGTGAATCAATTTATCAAAGAAGGCATTTTTTAAATCACATTCATATGTAGAAGAACCCTTGCTAAAAATACAACACAAATGTCTCATTCTCATGTTTGTAAAGGGAAATTGGGGATATGCTGTTTAAGACCTCAGCAGGTTATAATTGGAGAAACATAGACTAAACTCCAATTGTAATGGTGGACCAACGTTTAGTAGAACTATGATTATAAAAGGTCCACAATGCAGACTAGCCTGTAAAAGCCTGGGTCCCTAAGAGATACTAAATTTCTCTTTTTCATGTGCAGGATCATCCACTCAAGAACATGGTGATTGAGGTATATTTGATAGTAGATGCTAATGGCACATGACAGGTTACTAGGTATCAACTGCGCTCTAGGATTTTGAGAATTCTATGGGGGATCTGTTACCTTTGGAATGGTAGCATAGCTACATAACTGGTAAAGGAAGAATAAGTGTGGTAATTTAGATTTTGATAGTGTGTCTTTAGTAAAAGATTAGGGCATTTTAACCTTTTCTCAATATCACAAATATGTGATAAGCAACCAAGGTTCTTTTTACTGAAACTGAAATGTCTTGTTCGTTTCTTCTGACTATAAGATGCCTGATGAAAATCAGGTATTCTAAAAGGTCCTAGACATCAAACAAATGTACAGTTTTGATATGAGACACTACACCTGCTAAAAGTTTTGTCTGTTTGATTGCTTAAAGCCACATCTAATGAATCTAGAATGTGGCCACAGGAGATTAGGTCATATCAATTTTAAAAACCTAACAAACTTGTGAAGGGTAAACTTGCTATGAGGTCTACATTTGCAAGGTTTTAGATATGAACATACATGTGTTGCGTGCCATAAAGGAAAAACAACCAACAGGGCCTCCTGCAAGGCTAAATTAGAAAGATTAATCACTGAGCCACACAACCTTGCATATGGATTTTTTGGACTTATTCTGTAAAAAAAGCATTTTCATGTAAGTTAATGCCTGTAATTATGGATGATTGTACTAGATTTAGTTGGGGTATTCTTTTTGGCTTAAGGAAGAAACTAGTGGCATTCTTCAAAATTTCATTAGGTAGATTGAATACCAGCTTATCTTAGGGTTAAAATCATTAGATAGATAATGGCACTGATTTAAGGAATAGAGATATGCTTGAATTTTTGTAAAACAAGGGAATAAAACAAGAGTATATGCAATGCCAGAACTCCACAGCAGAATGGAGTTGCTGAAAAGAATGAACAAGACTCTAAGTGAGGCTGTAGGACAATGCTTGCCGATACTCTTCCAACTACTTTTTTTGGGCAGAAGCAGTTAGTATGTTGCTATATCTTTAATAGGGTTAGAGTGATAACCTCAAAACAAAACTACTTATGGCTTTTGTTGGCCACAAACTAATTATTAGCCTACATAAGTACCTTTTGGGTTGTAATGTTATGATATGTGCTAATTGACACATATCTTTTGACCTTTCAAAATGAGCTTACATGACCAAAAACAGACAAAAACTGCCAAATATATGTTTGTTTTGCATTTGTATTGTGCAGGAAGGTGGATATCAACAAAAAGACAAAAAAAAGAGCCCAAAATGACAAATGAGCATGCGAATGGAAAAGACTGTGAAAAACCAAAGTCAGAGTCAATACAGAAGAATCAGCAGTCAAACCGGAGCCGGAACTGAAGAATACTATTGGATGCAATCTTAACCCATCTGATGGGCCGGGAAAGCCCAATAGTATAATTATGAAGACTGTGAAGACCAAATGGGCCCTCAATCAATGACAACAGCCCATTTGTGTACAATTGACAGAGACTGTGAAGACTTTGAAGGCCCAATCTTAGCCCAGTTACAGCCAATCTCAGCCATTGTACACACAAAACCCATCACCTACCTTAGTGGGCCTTGAAAAAGCCCAATCACAAAACCCAAGCCCAATAACCTTTTTATAAAACTCAAGGACCAAAAATGTAAATTTTAAAACCTTGTTTTATAATTAAAAAAATGAAAAAAATAAAGAAAAGGGCCAAAAATGCCAAGTTTGAAAGTTGTTTTAAAAAGAAAAAATAGAAAAACCAAACACAAGGGCTGGTTTTGCAATTTACTTAAACTTTCCTTTATAAACCAGAGGGACCATTTTTGCAATTTACCAAAACCTTTCTTTATTCTTTTGTTATACAAACCACAGGGGCCATATTTGTCACTTTCTAAACTTAGTTTATAACTGTTTTTTCGGCTTATAAGAAAATGAAAAGAGAACGAAAGATGGGGGGTGCTTTTGCACCTTCCCCAAACTTTCCATTTAAACCTGCAACCACTTGGGTACTATTACCCCTTCCCGCCAAACCCCATACCGGGCACTCCCATGGTTTCTAGGCCATACCACTACCCCTAGTACATCTCCCAGCTCACTCTAACCATTTCCCACCTCCCCATTACCCCTATAACCCTTCCCTGTTGACAATTTACAAAAACCCGCACCCCAACCAATGGCTGAGATGAAGAGAAGCAATCCAAGGGCTTAGAATGCTTGTGAGAGTCCCTGCTCTCATAAGAAACACAATCCAAGACAAATAGAAGGCAGAGGACTTCTATAAAAGAGAAGAGAACAACCCGAACCACCACCACCTTTTTATGTTTTTTTTAGTGTAATTTAAATTCAGTCTTTCTTTTAAGCATTTTAATGTAATTCAGCTTTACTTATAAGTTTTTGTTGTAAATTTTCTGTTTTTAATAAAAAAGGTTTAAAGTTCTTGACATTGTTATTATCAAAATTTAAAGTCTAAATCTCAGCTCTTTGATTGTGTTTTAAGTGTGTAAGAAGGTTTAATAATTGTTAAAAGTTACTTACAAGCTCATTACTTGGCCCTTTCTTCACTAAAAAAGATAAAAAAACCCGAAATTATAAATTAAAGGGGTGTTTGGCACTATAGTTAAAATGGGTCGAATTGAGTTTTGTCATGGGTCAAAGGCACTCAGCCATTCTTGGCTGAGTGTGTAGGCCAATTTAAGCCATTTTACTCACAATTTTTAGTATAAAAATAAGTTTTGTGTGGTCTTTTACTTTCTGTCAAAGTACCATAAGCCAAACTAAGCTAAGCCACTTAAGCTGCTTAAGCAGCTTAAGCACACCTTGTTTGTGCTTATTTAAGTGATTACCTAGCCCCTTTTAACACCCTTTGTCCTGTCATTGTAATGTACCAAAGTGTAGTCAAGTGTGTGTGTATACCTAATTTGTGAAAAAAAAAGCCATTTTTAAGTCCATAAATCAGCATGTTTAAATGCATTTTAATACCCCAAACTTTGGAAATAAGCTCATATGCCACCATTGTTTATCTGTTTGGATTTTGTTTTGGCTAAAAAGCACCAATGTGCTTATTTCAATAAGCCAAAATAAGCCCCTAGCTCACTGCACTTGCCTCCCCTGGTGCTGAGCATCCAATCTCAACCCCTTTTTCCAGCTTATTTATCCACTAGACCCTAGTATCTTTTAGCTTTTTATTGTAGCTTATTAATTGCTCTTTAAGCCCCCAAAAGACCATAGCTTAATACCCTTATTAGCATAGCTTAATAGAGGTTTAAAAACCCCTTTTTTCTGCCTTTATATGAGAATGTTTAGATATAGCTTATTGTAGTCCAGCTTATTTTAGGGCTTATTTTAGGAATCTATAGCTTATTTAGGTATCCCTCAGCCCTATTTATCTGTCCCCTTTAATTTTAGCTTATTTAGTAGCCTTAAGCCCCATAAAAGCCAAGAAAAATAAGCCATAAGCTTATTTAGCTTCTGCAGCATCAATAAGCTACTTTTCTGGCTTATTTAGTGGACTTCAGCTTATGAACCTTCTATGAAAAATGTTCTCCTAAGTCCCCTTTACAACTTTGCTTCTTTGACTTTTGCATAATAAGCTGTTAGGACCTAGTTTGTAATCGGGGTCCAACTCAGGGACTGTTTGTGTAATTTTGTCTTTTATAGTTATAATTGTTAGTCCCCCTTGTTAGTTTGTTGTTTCCCCGTTAGTCCTTATGTCCTTTCACTGTTAGTTTATTTAATTTAATTAAATTAAATTAGGTTTAAAATTAATTAGTTTAATTACTTTTAATTTATTCAGTAACTTTTGGGCATTTTTATATTTTTAGAAT
>BQNB010017463.1:31619-69900 GCA_026074375.1 Tanacetum coccineum
GGTTTGTTTTCTTTACTCCAGCACCAGGACACTTTAGGATATAAGTTAGGATAGCTTATTCTTAAGTTAGGGGCTTAGGACTTTGTTTGTGCTTATTTTGTGTTTAAACACACTTAATAGAGTGTGTTTAATGCAGCTGCAACCTCAAGGGTGCCTGCATCTTTATCTTTGCTTGTGTGCCATTTGCATCAGCAGTGGAAACCTTCCACTGCTGTCACTTTTAGCTCTCAATTTAAGTTAGCAAATTAAGTAGTTAGAAGCTAGGATTTAGCTATAGTTTAGTCTTCATATAGCTTAGTTTAAATCAGCACTTGTTTTCCATTTGAGCTTATTTAGTAGCTTTTTAGCAAGCTTTTTTTTTCTAGTCCTTAGAAACTGAAAGTCTCCCCCCGGTGATAGGAGGTGATTTTCAAATTGCTTTTTCTTGCTTGATAATTGGTGTCTGCTCAAGATAATTGGTGTCTGCTCAAGATATTGGCTTTCATAGAAAGCCAATAAGCTCTTTTATAACATCCCTTTGTTTCAGACCTTAGGAACCCCTCTAGGTTGCTTATTTTTTAAGCCCAAAGTGGACCTCCTTGACTGATTTGTACCCATTGCTTATTTGCTTGTTTGGCTTATCTGTCTGTTTTATCTAGCTTATTTTTATGCATAGGGCTTATTTAGGTTAGGGTAGCTAGACTCTTTTACTTATCTTTAGTTTTCCTTAGCTTATTAGTCTCTTAAGCCCTCTTTTTAGCTTTTCTTAAGTCCTTGAGCCCTTTAATCCCTTAAGTATTCTGTCAGCATTTTAAGTGCTTTTTCTGGCTTATTGTTAGCTTTTTACAAATAGTTGTAGTTATGAAAAATGTTTATCTTCATTAGCTTAATTAGTTTGGGTAAAAAAAAATTGAGTTTAAAAAAGTTACTGTAGCTCTAAAAAAAAAAGAGGTGTGAGTGGGACTCGAACCCCTCACCTCTAGCTCAAACACACACACACTTACCACTCGGCTCCGGTAGGGCTATCCGTTAGCCTCTACATCCATTATTGTTTTATGCACTTGTTAGCCCAATAAGCCCATAAGCGTTTTTGCTTTCTCTGAGCTTATTTATAAGCCCTACTTTCCTGGTTTTATTTTTTGTAGATTAAGGTCATCCTTAGCTAATTTTTGTAATTTTTTAGGATTTTTCTAAAATTGTTTACTATTTTTAATTATTTATTTTCCTTAAAACTGTTTTTAATTAATTAAAAATTAAATAAAAATCAAAAAAATATTTTTCTTTTTTAGAAAATTTTCTTTTATCAGTTTTCACGTAGGAAAAATAGAAAAACTTTCGTAGGGTCATTTTTGTAAACTTTTGATTTTTAAAGCTCGGGTCTCGGGCCCGGTTTTCGTTTTGACTCGTTTTTAACTCAAATCACTTCCGTTTTTAATCTAGTTTTTTTTAAACTTCCTTTTTAGTCACTATTAGCTTATTTAAAGTAAAAATTTCACTTTAGGTTTAAAATTTAATAAATTAGGTTTTTAGTCGCGTTCGTTTTTTAACGTTCGTTTTCGTTTTCGCGTTTTATCTTTAATTGCTTTTAATTACATGTTCCCGTAGACTTAGGTTTTCCTTTTAAGCCTTTATTTATGTTTCCCGTAGAATTTTAAGTTATTTAAATGCCTTTTTATGCTTTCCCGTAGTTTTAAGTTTAAATTTTCGTGCCAATTTATGTTTTTCCCGTAGATTTAAGTTTTTCTTTAGTTTAAATTGCATTAATTTTCCTAGTTTTAGAAACCAAATCATATCTTTGATCATTCAAACTCCAATTTTCCGACTGTACTGATTTTCAAGCACAACCTCGTTGGGAAGAACGACCCGGGAATATTCTATACTACTTCTCGGTTTCATTGATTATTTTTAGATTATACTTATTATATATATATTATTATATATTATATATATAAAAGGTTTAGTTTAAAATAACTCTAATCACTAGGTAAATCCTGAATAATAATGGGTTTTTGGATAGGTGTCCCAACATTGGACTCAATCTCAGCTTCACTCTCAGATGTGGATACACTGGAAGTTTATGCACAGGAGGTTGAATCATTTGACTTGGGCTCTGAAGATTTGACACTAGAATCATTGGAGGCAAAGTCATTTGTGTTGACCTCTGAATACTTGTCACTGTTATCACAAGAGACAAAGTCATTAGACACAAATTTAGAGTCACCAGAGGTTGAGGACTTTGTACCATAAGACATTTATGATTCATCCAAGTCAATGTGATCTGATAGAGGAGTGTAGTCTCCAGAAAGAGGTGGAGGCACAACTATCATACTATCAGCTTTGGCAAACCAACTGAAAAGAGGTCTGTAACATTCCGTATTTTCAGGTCATTTTATGACATCATTCATTTTGTCATTTTTCACTATTTTTTTTTCTCGTACGCGTTCGCTTTTAATTTTAAGTGTTAAGTTAAATCGCGTGAACTAAAAATCAACAACCAACGTAAACGGACACCAAACGAATTGAAGTTTTCGTCAAACAAGCAATATATTATTTTACGAAAGTAATAATTAATCTTTTTAATTTTTTTTATCGGATACGTAAAGTGTATACGTTTCGCGATAAATTGCGTTTAGGCACTCCCGGAACCACAAAAACTTTTCTACGCTTCAACAAATACCCACATTTATACCCAATACATAAAAATTGGTCAACAACATCACATATATCCTCTTATTGCCGAAATTATGGCCATTGATTCAAAGATATAAGGAAACTCTTCCACCTTGGTCAAATGTGCAACATACCTCATTAAAACCACACCATACCTTGTCTAATTGACCAAAGACCCATCCCTATGACCAAGACCTATCCCTAAGACCTTAAATTGTTCCCTGGTCTGGAGACCAAACACCATATATACATGTATATACTTAGTGAAGAGAAGTCATACTGCAAAAATACTTAACCAAAAATCACAAAATCTCTCCCTTTTGGCTCCATATAGCTCACGGCATCAAGCACACCACCAACACAATCCATACAAATTTTTCTTCATACCCCATACCACACTGATATACATATATTGCTATGACATTTCTAAGGTATTTCCATAAGCATTGGATTACCATTTATCAGTATTTAATCATGAAAAGGAGGGCTAGGTTTTTGGTTATAGATAAATATGGGTGTTTTGAGTGCAAGCTTGGATTTTAAGCTAATACTCGGGTTTAGATTTTGTTTCTCATATCATCTTACTTCAGAAGTTGGTTATCTAAAAACCTTCTTGTCTTTACTTTCATCATTTTTATTTGTTTACATGTTTTTTATAACTATATCACCACTTTGTTTTATAATATGTAAAACGATAATTATCACTTATGTTTATGATGTACACACTTTTCTTATGTCATATTGTTATATTTATATCTTGGAAAAATGGTTTAATTAATAAATTATGTTGACTGTTGTTTAAGTATAAACATGATTTTGTAATAAATGTGGTTTATATAGTTATAAAACAAAACTCTTTATAAATTGAACCACTTGGATAATAAAGGGTGATTTTGATATCGACTTTCATACAGTAGGTTTGACATTATCATAAAAATATACGCCTCATGACGATTCAAAATGATAAGAAACTCGACAAAACGATTATACGAAAAAAAAAGATTTACTTTAGTTTACGAGTTTACGACGTGAAATACTTTTTATAAAAACTATTTTTTATAAATTTACTATTCATTACACGAAAGTGGATATATTTTTTAAAAACATCTATAAAATATGATATAAACTTTTACTTACCGAGATCGTACTCGAAAGAATCGTTTTAAAAACGGAGCTATAACGAATATAAATTACGAGTTTTCGAGTTTACGATAAACAAAAACTATAAAAATAAGTATTTATCTGTTATGAAACAGTAAAAATCCTCATTTATCAGAAAAACTAAAAAAGTTTTAAAAAATGTATGATATTTTGGATTAACTCGTCTTAATACAAATTGTGAGCATAAGTAACGTAAGAAACGGGCTTTTTATAAAATCGAGAAAAGTTAGCAGTATTTTCTAACTTGTGCACTATTTCCTGAGGTGAAATAGTGTTTGGTTCGTTTTTAAAAATAAATTTTTGCGAAACATTTAGAATCATTTATATAATATTTATACATGTACTTAAACTTTTTAAATAATTATTTTACAAAGGACAATTGAATGTATATATTCGATTATACGTGGTTCATTACAGAATATATTTAAGCAAATGCTATTCTAAATTTTATTTCGCAAAATCACCGAGTGACGGTGATGTAGCTATATAGATCACATATGTTGTATATAGTTATCAAAGTTACTATATTACTAGGGGAGTTTCATAATGAGGCCTTCTTCGGGGGGTGGGTGGCGTCATCGACGAGTTGTTGTGGATTTACGATTTAAAGTGTCCTGCTCCTCATACGTTCACTACACGACCTCTTAATTATGATAGCCCGAACGATAGTATGATGAGCTATATATTAATCTACGTGCTTAGTACTTATACGACCTATATTGGATTAGGTTGCCTTCGGATTCCTTCGTGACGCATTTTTTCTATTGTGAATACTTGTTGATTTTCCATTACTCGAGGTGAGTCATAGTCGCGATTTCACATTTAATCTTCTTTAATGTTTTATAATCACGCGAGGGGGAATAACATTGTCTTTTACAAACTCATATATTTTCTACAGTACAATACCTTGTCAATAATTTGTTGAGTTCATAGCCCCCTTTTTACCCATTTAATTGTTTTTCAACTCTCGGGGTGAATTACAATTGCTTGTTTTACTTTGGACACAAAGTGTTTTCAAAATTGTATGTATCCAGATTATTTGCATGAAATGCTATTGCATAATGATGCTCAAATTACTGGTGCAAATCATTATATAATTTCGATTACTGGTGCAAATCCATTATAATTACGATTACTGGTGCAAAATACGATTAACTGGCTTGCCAATTCCATTGATAATTCGGATTACTGGGGCTAATAACGATTTTATGTTGCAAATTCATTATAATTACTATTACTGGTGCATATTACGATTACTGGTGCAAATCCGTTATAATTACGAAACTCTGGTGCAATTCCTTATAATTACCGAATACAGCTTCGAGGTCATGGAGCTTTAGTGCAATAATACAAGTGCTTGGACATGAATAAATGTGGTTTCTCCTTGTCTACCTTAACCTATTTGGACTTCGGAATACGTACTTTGTCCACATTTACTTCGATTCTTGTGGTTCCATTTTAAATACTTCTTGATTTATGATTCACTACTTGGATTTCGGAAAATAACTCTTGTTAAATGTTGTAAAAAACACTTCTTTTGCTTCTGAAATATTTCTAAATTATTTAATAATGCTTTTTTTTTACTTAAACCTATGAATTTCCACCAACATATTGTTGAACCTTTTAGCATGTATTTGCAGGTTACTATTTCTCTGCTAGTGGAGCATTGGAGAGCATTCGTGTCGCGCGGATGTATTATATTTTGAAGGCTTAATATCTGGAGTTCTATTTGAAAAACGTTTTGACATTGTTTTCTAATACTTTGTAAAATGGAACCTAGTGTAACTCTGATTCTTTTATAAATTGAATATGACTTTATTTAAAATGTCCATTTTAAGGTCGTTTTCCGTGCTTGTGTTTTGTGCCCTGAAAGTAGCACCCCAATGTTACCATTCGCTGCGTTGTCCTAAATTGTTGGGGTGATTACAGATGGTATCAGAGCTGACGTATAGCAGAACTAGGCGTTTTCAAACCTCGGACTATGACCATGTTTTTCAAACTTTATAGTCTTTCGTTATTTATTGTATCCGCACGCGCTTCTCCCAGGTAACTTATAAGCTCTTTTTGTGCATCCCTACTATTTTTGGACATGGGATAATAAGTAATTTAATACTAGATACTATGATTTGTCGTTTCTCTTACGGGTTATATCATGACGTCATATCTCATTTCTTTATATCGATCAGTTATAGTAAGGTATTCGATCAGTTTGCTAATTTTGCGTGTTACTTCCCTGAGCGCGACATTGATGATTTAACTCTGCGCTGTGTGAGCGATTGATGCTGGTATTATATTTGCATACTTATCGATCTATTAGCTCTAACCATATCGATGTGCAACCTAGCAAGCCATTTTGTTGTCACTCCCCTTGATGAGCTACGTGTCACCGGTTTCATTATTGTAGTTTGTACCAAATTTACCGGGTATTTTGAGCACGGTCTGAAAACCAAAAGACTATACGCTCATTAATATTAAACAACAAAACAAATACTATTTATGTAATAATATGTTTCAAGTTTTCGAGATATAAGAAACTCTAAGTTTGTATACCTAATTTCGCATTACACTCCCTCGGTATTTGACGAAATAATGAGCATGTGCATCGTTGGGCCCCAAATATACATAGCCTAGTCACCTTAGTATATTTGGCTGCATAGATGACTATCTTATGCATTCAGGGAAAAACCTTGTCATGCTGAGAGTGGTCCCATAAGATACCTACGCTAATATTCATCAAACACAATTCCCGGACCTCGATGTACCTCGATTCCCATTCTTCTCAAAACCCTGTTCCTTTGTTACTTCAGGTTGTGCAATCTCTAGTAGCTATTGAGGACAAAGGCTCTCTCTAACGGGGAGGGAGACTAGAGTAATGTAGTCAGTATTTTTGCGGTCACTTTTATGTGACATCATGTTCACTGTTTTGTCATTTTTTCCACTATGTTGTTTTTTTTTCTCGTTCGTTACGCGTTTCGGTTTTAATTTTAGGGGAGTGGGTGGTAAGTTGAGAAAGATCGCGATGACTAAAAAATTCACAACAAACAAACGATTTACACGGAACTATCCAAGAAACGAAAATGTGAAGTAGTTCAGTTCAAACATGCAATATATTATTGTACGGGAAAAAGTGGTAATTAATTGTAGACATCTTTATATTAAAATATATTTTTTACGTCGGATACGGTAGAAGTGTATACGTTTTGCGTAAATTTGTCGTGTAGGCACTCTAGGAACTCACAGAAAAGCTTCTATTTACTGCGCAAGATTATGTACCCCTAAGTAGTGATACACCGCTGAATACATGAAAAAAGATGAGTCAAACAACATCGCACCCATTTTAATCCTTTATACCGAAAAAGTCATGGACATTGATGTCAAAGATGTTAAGGAAACTTTCCACCTTGGGTCCAAGAATGTGCAAAACATACGCCTACATTAAGACTGAGACACCATCGCAACTGTCTTGAATTGACCAAAGACCCATCCCTAATGACCAGAAGAGAACTTAATCCCATAAGGCCTAGAAGAGATTGTTCCCTTGAATCTAGGACCAACACCGCAGTATATACACTGTATGTCTACTAGTAATGAGAAGTGTCCATACAGAAGTTAAAATGTAATTTCGTTTCCATAAGCTCATGACCACTAACGTTTGAGGGGGGAAGCTCGACAGTATGAATTGCAATATAAATTACCAAAATTGCGTGATGTGTTTCTGAACTCGCAACCTATTCCCGAATCCGAATGGTATAGTTGTTTGTCTGGCATACAGCACAATGAGTCATGACTCACTCCCGAACCGGGGGATGCCAATCCGCAAATTGATCTATTTTATAACATTCGCGCGCACAACAAGTAATTGGACAGTTCATGATAATGGGCTCAGTGTTTATTCACTACTTGGCAAACACGTAAATCGTAATGTAAAATGTCACTTGCGTTTCTAATTGTAACTAACATGCCATCATGTTTCTCACCCCAAAACTTGTAAATCATTATAAATGTAAAACGTGGGGCTATGAACTCACCTCGAGTGGATGAGTTAACAATGTAAATCAAATGCGTGAAAATGCGTCACAAATACGCCCGAATGCAACCTAATTAATTATAGGTCGTATGAGTACTAAGTACTTTGAATAACTAATACCGTATATAATTTTATATAGTTTATATAACCGTCTTAATTTGTACCTTGTGAAATCATATTTATAAAGTAAAAACATTTATAAATATCTCTTTAGTAAAAATGGCGTAACTTTCTCGTTTTGCGTCACGCTTTCTTTTTGTCACGCTTTTCATATTAAGACGAGTTATTAAAATATTACATTTTAATACTTCAAGTCCTTTTGTGAACAGTACTTTTTACTGTTCATATACTTTTATAAATTTAATCGTCGTAAACTCGTAAATGTCGTATCTTATTCGTTTTATCTCGATTTAGTGATTTCCTTTTAAGCACGTCTTTTGTAAGTAAAGTTTTATCTAACTAATGTATTTTACAAAGTGTATCTGAGATGAGTAGTGATTTTTACTGTTCATAGTTTATCAAATTATTTTTATAAACTTTAACTATCGTAAACATGGAAGAATCCATAACTCCTTCGTTATTGATCGAAAAATTATGATTCTTAATGTTTTGGAATCCTAAAAATACATACTTTCTGTGAAAAATAACCAACCATTATATTCAGATGTAGTCTGTAATAGTTTTTATAAAATTTCTTTTATAAAAGCGTTTATTATCGTATAACTTACAAATGACGTATTTTATTCGTTATAAATTGGATTTTTGAGTTCCTTACATATTTGGAATCCTCATGAGATGTAGTATTCTATAAAAATATAAAATGAATGCTTTATATTTCGAATTAAAATAGTCCCTTTGTACACTTGTTAAAAGTCCTCTACCACACAATATATCACATGTCTTAGATACTTAAGGTCCTTAGTTCATAGATTGTCCTAGAAATGTCCATGATAATAAGTCTACATATTCCATTTGCTTATAAATTTAATAAGTAAACCTTTTATGTAACTAGTTTTTATATACTCTTTATAAAGAAACAAACACTTGTATAATACTTATACTTCTATTCTAACATGTATTTAACATTCATATAACATGTGACAAAGTTCATCAAACCATGTACTAGTGTAAAAATCCATTTTACAAGTTAATAAGTTTTCTAGATGGTGATTAACTATATGAACATAAATCACAAATGTAAAGAGATTAAGGGTTTTAGATAACCTTAGTATTATGTATGATGAAGAAATACAAGATCTAAACCCTAGTTTAGATAATAAACCCAAGCTTCTAATACAAAGAAAACCCTAATTCCAATGAAACCCTAATCTTAAACCTTTCTTGATTAACCCTTGCAAATGCTTAACCAAGCCTTCAAACCTTCTTAGAATACCTTAGATATGATGTTAGTTTAGTTGAATATGTGGTAAATAAAATTATACGAATTGTGTTTGTGTCTTGGTTGTGTGCCGTGGGTAAGAGAGGGAGAAACAAAAGAGATTGAGTTTGTTTTGCTAAGGAAAAGTGTTGTATGTTTTATCTACTGGTATGCACTCTTACTTATACCAAATAAGCTAGTTAAAGTACTTTCAATTCTTGACCAAGAATAAGAAAACAATGAGAGGGATTTAAGGAAGCATAGTGCGCTCAATAGAGTATAAGATATTCAAGCGGAAGTCTACATGCCTTCTCAGCTAGTCATGAATATGTCATAGAGAGCGAGAGGGACAGAAGACTCGTGTGGTCTGTGGTTAGTTAGGTTGTGCGCTGCCTTATTGGTTCCCTTAGGTGGAGAAGTTGCTCTTCCCTAGAGATATTCAAAGGAGAGGGCGCTTTGTATGTCTAGAGCTCAGTGTTATATTTATGGTAATTTCTCGCTGTGAGTACTTGAACGAAGAATAAATCGAGATATCTAGGTTAAATGTTATGTGTAAGCACATGTAAAATAGAGGTCACCGCGTGATATAGAGAGATTTTGAGTTTAGTGTTAGTATGTTTTATGATGCAATCGCAGATATTACAATGTTAACCAATGGGTGAAGTTTTATAAAATCACTTTTAGGTATTGAGGTTTAATAATGGTATTTGTTGAAGCGTAGAATTTTTTTGGTGGTTCCGGAATGGCCTAAACGTATTTTATCGCTAAACGTAAACACTTTACGATAACGTGTAAAAAATTTTTCCACTCCTCGTGCACACAAAGCTAGCTATATTAGAGTTGAGAATCTATCTCTCCTAAAGAAGAATTCTATTAGTATACTCACTTGAGCTGTGAACGTGTCCATTCATTTAATTGTTTGATGTCAGGTTTTACTGTTGAATGATTCAATATTTTGTATCCTGACGCGAGATGTTTAAGCGCTATCGATTAAAATTATAGAAAGTATAGGTAACGCTCGAAGAGAGTGTGTATGAGATAAATGTGTTGGAGTGTTAGAGATTGAAGTGTGTCGTGTATCGAATGAGACAATATATATCGGATTGGTGTAGCCCGCAGAGTCTCTTTCCTTGTGTAATAGATAGAGAGTTGCGATCTCTGAAATCTCTCAGTTTGATGAGTGGTGCCTTGCCGGTGTGGTGTTTAATGAAGTCGGGTGTGGGTGAAGATGTAGTGTATATAAAGCGGTGTGAGTCTCAGATGACTCCAATGCGGTCACTATATGTGAGTCGCAACGGTCACCCCCTCCCTTGTAAAAGTCTCCAAAATACCATATGTTGTATCCTGTCTCATTTAGTCTGTCTACATGTACAAACACTTAGCTTTCACTTCATGTGTTTCTGTTATCTAAATCCTCAAAAATATGTTGCATTATATCCCATATACCCTCTGTGGCCGATGCGGCGCGATGGCCACGTCGCATTCTATTTGCATGTGTCCTATACGAAGAAGATTTTTAGTATCTGGCCTTTATGACGTAATCGCGAATGTTCTCGCGCGAATCATCAATCCCTCGCTGTTATTGGACGTAGTATCATGAACTTTGGAGGGAGATGATGTCATTGCTTGATGGTGGGATGTGTGAGATAATAAACCTAGAGAGTATTTCTACTTGATGTTCCTCTCATGCGTGTATTCTTATAGTCTGTGTGGATAATATAGATGATATTGTTGTCTGGCAGTTAAAGCCTCTATTGTTGAGATTCTTTTGTATGTGACTTTTTGAATATTCTCGATTACCAGGCTTAGTAAGTTCGTGTTGCTATGTTCCTGTTTGTTTATCAATTGCATTACTTGAGCGGTTTGATAAGATTGGTTGACCTTGGAATTTGAAATATATAGAGATGTTCTGTGGACCTAAGGCTAGAGACAGCTCTCTCGTCGGGCAGAGATTATTTCGTTTCCTCGGGTTCTGCGTTAGAATCGACAGTTCAGTTATATATATGATGTGTGTATGAGATAGGAGTGTAACGAATGAAAATACTATGGTGATGTGTGTCGTAACTACGAAAGCTTCTCGCTAGTGGTGTATTGGTGCGAGTGAGTGTGTGAAGAAATGGGAAATTGAGTATGTTCCTTATAGAGGCGAGTACTATACTTTGTTTATGTGGTGTTCGTCCTGTATGGGGGTGACATAGTGTTTGTGTCTTGATCTTTTTGGACATAGGTTTAGTTTGTAATAAAATGTGATTGTATCGACTTCGTGTATTGTGAGAAATACGGAGTAGAGGTGATTAGTGGTGTGTGTGTGTGTGGATGATTATTAGTTGGTTTCCTTGTGATAAAATGATATTATTAGTATTGATACGCACACCTCAAATACTTGATTAATAGAAAATTGTTTCTTGATCAGAAGAAGTGAGTTCTAGGGTGGCTAGCTTCAGCTGTGCTATGAGTCCTTCCTGAGTTATAAACTATGAATCATCAGAGTGATGCAAGCTTATGTATTTTTGAGGGTCGCTAAGCGCGATGCTCATTTTTCATCTCAAAATTGTGAGAGGTTTAGTTAGATTTTCATAACATATTGTTGAGATTGTGATTTAGTAATTGTTTGTTATAGGAGTTAAGTAGAATTGACGGTGCAATAATTTATCGTTAAATTTAGATAGGAGATGTCAGGAGGAAATTCAAGATAGAGATACATTGATGAAGGAATTTCTATGGCGAAATACGCAACTCAGGGATGACTCCTATATATAGAGATACAGTCTAGATAGTTCCAAGATCTTGGATTATATAGGACTAAGCGAGGAACAGAGCGTTGCGCTGATGTTTAAAGTGGACTGAAGGCATCGTTTATATGTGTGTTGTGGGGTCGTGTGAGTGATTTGCTGTGCGCTCATGTAAGAGATACCTCCATTTTCTCTCAAATGCTTGTCTCAGTACACTATGTGTCAAGCATGGTTTGTGTCATGGTTTGTGCGCTCGAGCTTCTTCAATTCTGGGAGGGGTCAATCACTCTTGTTAGAGTGTGTCTATAGAATGATCTACCGAGGTAAGTAGCAAGTTTAGGTTTGCCTCTAAGATTTGTTAGTACAGCAGTACGGCTACTCCTATCACTAAGTTGAGAGATCAAGTGCTGTGTTTGTGTTAATGTACTCAACTCTAAGAATATAGTGAAAAGAAAAAAAATGAGAGAATATAAAGTCTAGAGAAAAATGAAAAAAAGAGAGTGGTGAAAACTCTACCATTGATGGCTGAATACAGATGTGCAATGAGTATTTTATCCGCGAATGGCCAGTTGCACTGGTAGTAGCGCAAGAACGTAGAGAGTTTACGAAAGAGGATATACTTTTATAAAAATATATTTTATAAATTTACTATTCATTAAGAAAAGTGATAATTTTATAAAACATTCAAAAATATGAATATAATTTGCAATGAGTGTTGGCCACTTGACATCGTGTGAGACTGAGTCCGGAGTACCTACTGCGACTAAGTGCAACTTAGAGGTGAGATCTCTTTTCGCTGCTGTAAATGTAGGGGAAGAGTCATATTCTCAGGGCTGTACAAGATAGTAGAAGTGAGACACAGGAGTGAAGAAATCCGCGATACCATGATAACCAGGCCTGAAGGTACTGAAGCATGTGGAATGGTGTATGCCTTAGTGTGGAGGTGAACACCGATCAAGACCCTAACAACATTAAAGATGAGATCAAAACTTAAAAGAGAAAGTTGTCTTGCTTTGCCTAGTGAACCCTAAGTTGGAACTATCTTAGACTTTATCTCCTTAGGAGTTCTCGTTGTATTTCTCTTAAATTTCTGTTGTACTGAATGATTTCAAGTATCCTACATATTAGCGTATTATGGAAAACGTCCCAATTCTACTTTTTAACTCTCTATAAAAAATTTACAAATCACTTTCCACAATTGTTATGATTATTATAAACAACAATTTTGATGAAATGAGCATTCGCTTCGTTAGCCCTCCAACAAGATATAGCTTGATCACCTATGTATAATTCAGGAAGGACCATGCCCATGCTGAGAGTAGTCACCTTAAAACTTCTTGTCAAGAAACAATTTTCTATTTATATCAAGTTTTGTGTGCGTATTCATAAAATGTATTTATCACAAGGAACCAAACTAATAATCATAATAACTAAGTAAACTCTTACACCACCTTACTATATAAAGTCGACATCATTTTATACAAAATCCTATGTCCAAAAGTCAAGACGCAAACCTAGTCACCCTAGGACGATCCACTAACAAGTTTACTCGCCATTAAGGAATATACCAATTCACCATTTTCAACGTCTACGTAATACCATAAAGCTTAGTAGTTACGACATCACCATAGGTATAAATTCGTTATCACCCTAAGAAAGATGTTAAGGTTGCACCGTTTGAAGCATTGTACGGTTGAAAATGACGTTCACCTGTTTGTTGGGCCGCGGTTGGAGAAGTTTAACTCACTGGTCCAGAAATAGTACAAGAAACAACCGAGAAGGTCATCCAGATCAAGCAAAGGATGCAAGCCGCTCGTGATTGACAAAAAAGTTACGCCGATTTAAAGCGTAAACCGATAGAATTTCAAGTTGGAGATAAAGTTATGCTTAAAGTTTCACCTTGGAAAGGAGTAGTACGTTTTGGCAAACGGGGAAAGTTAAACCCCAGATATGTTGGACCTTTCAAGGTGTTGGAAAAAGTTAAAGCCGTTGCTTACAAGCTTGAGCTTCCTCAAGAGCTGAGCAAGGTTCACAATACGTTTCATATATCCAACTTGAAGAAGTGTTATTCCGACGATCCATTAGCCGTTTCGTTGGATGGACTCCATGTTGATGACAAGCTTCATTTTGTCAAAGAACCGGTCAAAATCATGGATCGAGAAGTCAAACGGTTAAGGCAAAGTCGTGTTCCAATTGTCAAGGTTCGATGGAACTCTAGGAGAGGTCCTGAGTTCACTTGGGAATGTGAAAATCAATTCCAGAAGAAATATCCACATCTTTTCACAAAGACCGCACCGTCGTCAAGTGCCGCATCTTAAGCCTTGAGGACAAGGCTCATTTAACGGGGGAAGACTATAACATCCCATGTTTTAGGTCATTGTACGGCGTTATTTAATTCACTATTTATTTTTAGTGTTGTACGCGTTTGCTTTTAATGTTAAGTGTTAAGTTAAATCGTGTAAACTAAAAATGATCATTCAACGTAAACGGGCATCAAACAATTAAATGTTTACGTCAAACAAGTGTTAAATAATTATTTGGAGTATAATTATTATCTTTGCACATTTTATTTTTATTGGTTACGTAAAGTGTTTACGTTTTGCGATAAAATACGTTTAGGCATTCCCGGAACCACCAAAAAAATTCTACGCTTCAACAAATACCCATTATTATACCTAATACCTAAAGTTTTATAAAACTTCACCCATGTTAACATTGTTATTCAAATTGTTCATAAAATAAACTAACTAAAACCTATACATTACAAGTTTATGCTTAAACATTTAACCTTTACATTTATTTACTTCAAGTACCACAAGATATTACCATAAAATATCAAGGCACATCATAACCCCTCTCCCTTTGATTTCATAGGATAATGCCCACCTAAGGGAACCAATAGCACACAATATTCCAACTTGAGTCTTGTACAACACATGACTCATTAAGGTTTAGGTCCAATAATAGTAACATTGACCACTATGCTTCCTTAAATCCCTCTCATTGTTTTCTTATTCTTGGTCAAGAATTGAAAGTACTTTAACTAGCTTATTTGGTATAAGTAAGAGTGCATACCAGTAGATAAAACATACAACACTTTTCCTTAGCAAAACAAACTCAATCTCTTTTGTTTCTCCCTCTCTTACCCACGGCACACAACCAAGACACAAACACAATTCGTATAATTTTATTTACCACATATTCAACTAAACTAACATCATATCTAAGGTATTCTAAGAAGGTTTGAAGGCTTGGTTAAGCATTTGCAAGGGTTAATCAAGAAAGGTTTAAGATTAGGGTTTCATTGGAATTAAGGTTTTCTTTGTATTAGAAGCTTGGATTTATTATCTAAACTAGGGTTTAGATCTTGTATTTCTTTATCATATATCATACTAAGGTTATCTAAAACCCTTAATCTCTTTACATTTGTGATTTATGTTCATATAGTTAATCACCATCTAGAAAACTTATTAACTTGTAAAATGGATTTTTACACTAGTACATGGTTTGATGAACTTTGTCACATGTTATATGAATGTTAAATACATGTTAGAATAGAAGTATAAGTATTATACAAGTGTTTGTTTCTTTATAAAGAGTATATAAAAACTAGTTACATAAAAGGTTTACTTATTAAATTTATAAGCAAATGGAATATGTAGACTTATTATCATGGACATTTCTAGGACAATCTATGGACTAAGGACCTTAAGTATCTAAGACATGTGATATATTGTGTGGTAGAGGACTTTTAACAAGTGTACAAAGGGACTATTTTAATTCGAAATATAAAGCATTCATTTTATATTTTTATAGAATACTACATCTCATGAGGATTCCAAATATGTAAGGAACTCAAAAATCCAATTTATAACGAAGAAGATACGCCATTTGTAAGTTATACGATAATAAACGCTTTTATAAAATAAATTTTATAAAAACTATTACAGACTACATCTGATATAAATGGTTGGTTATTTTCATTATCATATATCATACTAAGGTTATCTAAAACCATTAATCTCTTTACATTTGTGATTTCATATGTATATTATGTTCATATAGTTAATCACCATCTAGAAAACTTATTAACTTGTAAAATGGATTTTTACACTAGTTCATGGTTTGATGAACTTTGTCACATGTTATATGAATGTTAAATACATGTTAGAATAGAAGTATAAGTATTATACAAGTGTTGGTTTCTTTATAAAGAGTATATAAAAACTAGTTACATAAAAGATTTACTTATTAAATTTATAAGCAAATGGAATATGTAGACTTGTTATCATGGACATTTCTTGGACAATCTATGGACTAAGGACCTTAAGTATGTAATACATGTGATATATTGTGTGGTAGAGGACTTGTAACAAGTGTACTAAGCTAACAAGTTATAAAAACTAGTTTAAACACATTTTTAGCAAAAAGATCAAAAGGGACTGTTTTAATTCGAAATATAAAGCATTCATTTTATATTTTTATAAAATACTACATCTCATGAGGATTCCAAATATGTAAGGAACTCAAAAATCTGATTTATAACGAAGGAGATACGCCATTTGTAAGTTATACGATAATAAACGCTTTTATAAAAGAAATTTTATAAAAACTATTACAAACCACATCTGATATAAATGGTTGGTTATTTTTCACAGAAAGTATGTATTTTTAGGATTCCAAAACATTAAAAATCATCATTTTTTGATCAATAACAAAGGAGTTATGGATTTTTCCGTGTTTACGATAATTAAAGTTTATAAAAATAATTTTATAAACTATGAACAGTAAAAATCACTATTCATCTCAGATACACTTTGGAAAATGCATTAGTTAGATAAAACTTTTAATTACGAAGACGTGCTCGAAAGAATCACTAAAATCGGAGTTAAAACGAATAAGATACGACATTTACGAGTTTACGACGATTAATTTTATAAAAGTATATGAACAGTAAAAAGTACTGTTCACCAGAGGACTTAAAATATGAAAATATAATATTTTGATAACTCGTCTTAATACGAAAGCGTGGACATAAGAAACGTAAGAAACGGACTTAAAACGAGAAAGTTAGGCCATTTTTAACTAAAGAGATATTTATAAACGTTTTTACTTTATAAATATGATTTCACAAATACAATTAGATGGTGATGTAGCTATATAGAATTATATACGGTATTAGTTATTCAAAGTACTTAGTACTCATACGGCCTATAATTAATTAGGTTGCATTCAGGCGTATTTATGACGCATTTTCACGCATTTGATTTACATTGTTAACTCATCCACTCTAGGTGAGTTCATAGCCCTAAGTTTTACATTTATAATGATTTACAAGTTTTGGGGTGAGAAACATATGCATGTTTTACAATTGGACGCAAGTGGATATTTTACATTACGATTACGTGTTTGCCTAAGTAGCGATAACCCTCTGAGCCCACTATCATGAACTGTCAATTACTTGTTGTGAGCGCAAATGTCATAAATAGATCTATTTAGGATTTACATCCCCGTTCGGGTGAGTCATGCTCACTGTGCCGGTATGCCGACAAACGAACGTATACCATGTCGGATTCGAGATGTTGCGGGTTAGAACATCATCACGGGCAATGTTGGCAATTTATATTGCAATTCATACATGTCAAGCTTCAGTTTTATGAGCTTAGAGAAATGTAATTACATTTTATGATGTTTGCATCTGTTGCATTATCATGGAGAAATCTTGCCGTCCTGCATTATACATTTTACAAACCTATGAATTCACCAACATTATTGTTGACGTTTTAAGCAATGTTTTCTCAGGAGATCAATGAGGTACAAGACCAGGGATACATTGGTGGTCGTTATTTTGGAAGTCGTATGCATTAAAGATTTGGTTGCATTACATTTTGGGGATATATTTTTTATGGGCTAAAATCTTTGTATTTTGAACAATAAACAAGTGAAGTTTCAGACTTATGTAACAACAATTTGTTAAATCCAATGTATCGGTTGTAAACTACTTTTAAATGGTCGTTCTTATATATATCTTGTGTTATTGATCTATGAAGTACCACCCTCAAACCCATATTCCGCTGCGACCCAATTTGGGGGTGTTACAGATTGGTATCAAGAGCCAAGGTTATAGAGAACCAGGTCAAATGTTTTGCTTGGACTATAACTGTTTTCACAAACATTGCATCATACAAATATTTTTAACGGGACATACATACACTATTTGTTTGAATTAATTGGTCATACTAGATGCTTACATGATTAATATACGTGTTTATATTATAGTACATATATTACTACTGGTCTTATATAATATACTTATATAAGTTTAATTTTGTTTGTTACAGCAGTCATGTCACGTTTATGATTTTATGAAATCTGACGTGTATTATATTTTCTTGTGATTTTGAAGAAAATGGCACCAAAGAAAAGAACCACAAGGGCATCACCAGCCACAACAACCACCACCACACCGGTCACCAATGCCCAGCTTAAGGCATTGATCGACCAAGGCGTTGCTGATGCATTGGCAGCACGTGACGCTGACAGAAGCCGAAATGGCGAAGACAGTCATGATTCAGGCACAGGTGTAAGGAGACAAGCTCCTCTTGCTCGTGAGTGCACTTACCTAGACTTCATGAAATGAAAACCACTATACTTTAAGGGTACTGAAGGAGTTGTCGAGTTGACTCAGTGGTTTGAAAGAATGGAAACTGTGTTCCGTATAAGCAATTGCTCTGTAGAAAACCAAATCAAGTTTCCACTTGTACTCTTCTTTGAAGTGCTCTAACGTGGTGGAACTCCCACGTTAAGACTGTTGGCCACGATGTTGCTTATGCAATGACTTGGACAAACCTGAAAAAGAAGATGACCGACAAGTACTACCCAAGAGGCGAGGTTATGAAACTTGAGGGTGAGATATGGAATTTGAGGTTAAAGGTACTGACGTGGTAGGCTATAACCAACGATTTCAGGAACTGGCATTGATGTGTGCTTGGATGTTTCCTGAAGAGTCGTACAAGATTGAGAAATATGTTGGTGGTTTGCCTGACATGATTCACGGAAGTGTGATGGCATCTAAGCCAAAGACCATGCAGGATGCAATTGAATTTGCAACTGAACTGACGGACAAGAAGATCAGCACCTTTGTTGAACGTCAAGCTGAGAATAAGAGAAAACTTGATAACAACAACCAAGCTCAACAACAACCTCCCAAGAAGCAAGGTGTGGCTATAGCTTATACCGTTGGGTCTGGTGAAAGGAAGAAGTATGTTGGAACTCTACCATTGTGCAACAAGTGCAAGTTTCATCACAATGGCCAGTGCACTGTAAAGTGCGCAAACTACAAGAGGGTCGGTCATTTGACCCGAGACTGTTGGAGTTCTGCTGCTACTAATAATCAAAGAACCCTCACTTGTTATGAATGTGGGAACCAAGGGCACTACAAGAGTGATTGCCCAAAATTAAAGAACCGAAACCATGGAAACCAAGCTGAAGGTACTGGAACACATGGAATGGTGCTTGCCTTAGGAGGAGGAGAAACCGATCAAGACCCTAACAACATTGAAGACGAGATCGAAGCTTAAAAGAGAAAGTTGTCTCGCTTTGCCTAATAAATCCTAAGTTGGAACTATCTTAGACTTTACCTCCTTAGGAGTCCTCGTTGTATTTCTCTTAAATTTCCGTTGTACGAACAATTTCAAATTACCTATCAAATCAATGTGTTGTGAAAATTTCGTCAACCTTACTTTAACTTTCTACTTTGAAAGTCAAATTATAACACTATTTTGACGAAAATGAGCATCGCATCGTTAGCCCTCAAATATACATAGCTTGATCACCTATGTATAATTCAGGAAGGACCATGCCCATGCTGAGAGTAGTCACCTTAAAACTTCTTGTCAAGAAACAATTTTCTATTTATATCAAGTTTTGTGTGCGTATTCATAATATGTATTTATCACAAGGAACCAAACTAATAATCATAATAACTAAGTAAACTCTTACACCACCGTACTATATAAAGTCGATATCATTTTATACAAAATCCTATGTCCAAAAGTCAAGACGCAAACCTAGTCACCCTAGGACGATCCACTAACAAGTTTACTCGCCATTAAGGAATATACCAATTCACCATTTTCAACGTCTACGTAATACCATAAAGCTTAGTAGTTACGACATCACCATAGGTATAAATTCGTTATCACCCTAAGAAAGATGTTATAACTGACGCGTTAAGCCGAAGGGAACGAATAAACCCACTAGAAGTCAAGCCTTGGTCGCAACAATAAATATTAAACCAACGTCACTAATCTTGAACGCTCAAGTTAAAGCAATTTAAAAGGAAATGCAAACGAATTACTAAGCAGGGTAACGAAATATTCGAAAGACATAAAAAAATAACAAATAGATTTGTTGCCACAACATCCGTTTATTATCTTAGAAATAAGATTACATAAGAACATAAAGGAAATACAAGTTTTATTACAACCCTCCCCTAGCAATGATATCTATTTCTTCCAAAGTAGATCCACGCCAATAGCGAGGACGATGATCGGCGCGAGAATCGCGAGAATAAAGGCCAGATACTGAAAATCTTCTTCGTATGGGACATAGGCAAGATAAATGCCGAGTGTTATCGCGCTCGCCATCGCCAAGAGTGTAATGATATGCAACATTTTTGAGGATTAGATAAGAGAAAATGTAAGTGAAAGATTTAGTGTTGTATGGAGAAATGGAGGATAAAAGTTTGGTATTTAAAGGGAGGGGGTGACCGTTGGTCACTGTTCAGTGACCGTTGGAGTCACTGTTCACTTATATAAAAAAAATTACCCACACCTCTTCATTAACACCATTCCGGAAGGCAACTCAAACTGAATTTTAGGACGAAATTCTTTTAACAGGAGGAGACTGTAACAATCCGTATTTTAGGTCATTGTACGACATTATATAATCCACTATTTATTTTTAGTCTCGTACGCGTTTTCTTTAATTTTAATCGATAAGTTAAATCGCGTAAGCTAAAAATTATCATTCAACGTAAACGGGCATCAAACAATTAAATGTTTACGTTAAGCAAGTGTTAGATAATTTTTTGGAGTATAATTATTATCTTTGCACATTTTATTTTTATTGGTTACGTAAAGTGTTTACGTTTTGCGATAAAATACGTTTAGGCATTCCCGGAACCACCAAAAAAATTCTACGCTTCAACAAATACCCATTATTATACCTAATACCTAAAGTTTTATAAAACTTCACCCATGTTAACATTGTTATTCAAATTGTTCATAAAATAAACTAACTAAAACCTATACATTACAAGTTTATGCTTAAACATTTAACCTTTACATTTATTTACTTCAAGTACCACAAGATATTACCATAAAATATCAAGGCACATCATAACCCCTCTCCCTTTGATTTCATAGGATAATGCCCACCTAAGGGAACCAATAGCACACAATATTCCAACTTGAGTCTTGTACAACACATGACTCATTAAGGTTTAGGTCCAATAATAGTAACATTGACCACTATGCTTCCTTAAATCCCTCTCATTGTTTTCTTAGTCTTGGTCAAGAATTGAAAGTACTTTGACTAGCTTATTTGGTATAAGTAAGAGTGCATACTAGTAGATAAAACATACAACACTTTTCCTTAGCAAAACAAACTCAATCTCTCTTGTTTCTCCCTCTCTTACCCACGGCACACAACCAAGACACAAACACAATCCATATAATTTTATTTACCACATATTCAAGTAAACTAACATCATATCTAAGGCATTCTAAGAAGGTTTGAAGGATTGGTTAAACATTTGCAAGGGTTAATCAAGAAAGGTTTAAGATTAGGGTTTCATTGGAATTAGGGTTTTCTTTGTATTGGAAGCTTGGGTTTATTATCTAAACTAGGGTTTAGATCTTGTATTTCATCATCCTACATCATACTAAGGTCATCTAAAACCCTTAAACTCTTTACATTTGTGATTTCATATGTATATTATGTTTATATAGTTAATGGATTTTTACACTAGTTTATGGTTTGATGAACTTTGTCACATGTTATATGAATGTTAAATACATGTTAGAATAGAAGTATAAGTATTATACAAGTGTTGATTTCTTTATAAAGAGTATATATAAACTAGTTACCTAAAAGGTTTACTTATTAAGTTTATAAGCAAATGGAATATGTAGACTTGTTATCATGGATATTTTTTGGACAATCTATGGACTAAGGACCTTAAGCATATAAGACTTGTGGTATAACACATGGTAGAGGACTTGTAATAAATCAACTAGACTAAAAAGTTATAAAAACTAGTTTAAAAACATTTTTAGCAAAAAGATCAAAAGGGGCTGTTTTAATTCGAAATATAAAGCATTCATTTTATATTTTTATAAAATACTACATCTCATGAGGATTCCAAATATGTAAGGAACTCAAAAGTCCGATTTATAACGAAGAAGATACGCCATTTGTAAGTTATACGATAATAGACGCTTTTATAAAAGAAATTTTATAAAAGCTATTACAAACCACATCTGATATAAATGGTTGGTTATTTTTCATAGAAAGTATGTATTTTTAGGATTCCAAAACATTAAGAATCATAATTTTTCGATCAATAACGAAGGAGTTATGGATTCTTCCATGTTTACGATAGTTAAAGTTTATAAAAATAATTTGATAAACTATGAACAGTAAAAATCACTACTCATCTCAGATACACTTTGTAAAATACATTAGTTAGATAAAACTTTTAATTACAAAGACGTGCTTAAAAGAATCACTAAAATCGGAGTTAAAACGAATAAGATACGACATTTACGAATTTACGACGATTAATTTTATAAAAGTATATGAACAGTAAAAAGTACTGTTCACAAAAGGACTTGAAGTATTAAAATGTAATATTTTAATAACTCGTCTTAATATGAAAGCGTGGACATAAGAAACGGACTTAAAACGAGAAAGTTACGCCATTTTTACTAAAGAGATGTTTATAAATGTTTTTACTTTATAAATATGATTTCACAAATACAATTAGACGGTGATGTAACTATATAAAATTATATACGGTATTAGTTATTCAAAGTACTTAGTACTCAAACGACCTATAATTAATTAGGTTGCATTCGGGCGTATTTGTGACGCATTTTCACGCATTTGATTTACATTGTTAACTCATCCACTCGAGGTGAGTTCATAGCCCCACGTTTTACATTTATAATGATTTACAAGTTTTGGGGTGAGAAACATATGCATGTTTTACAATTGGACGCAAGTGGACATTTTACATTACGATTACGTGTTTGCCTAAGTAGCGATAACCCTCTGAGCCCATTATCATGAACTGTCAATTACTTGTTGTGAGCGCGAATGTTATAAATAGATCTATTTGGGATTGACATCCCCGTTCGGGTGAGTCATGCTCACTGTGCCGGTATGCCGGACAACGAACGTATACCATGTCGGATTTGGGATGTTGCGGGTTAGAACATCATCACGGGCAATGTTGGCAATTTATATTGCAATTCATACATGTCGAGCTTCAGTGTCATGAGCTTAGGGAAACGTAATTACATTTTATGATGTTTGCATCTATTGCATTATCATGGGGAAATCTTGCGGTCCTACATTATACATTTTACAAACCTATGAATTCACCAACATTATTGTTGACGTTTTAAGCAATGTTTTCTCAGGAGATCAATGAGGTACAAGACAAGGGATACATTGGTGGTCGTTATTTTGGAAGTCATATACATAAAAGATTTGGTTGCATTACATTTTGGGGAAACATTTGTTATGGACTAGAATCTTTGTATTTTGAACAATAAACAAGTGAAGCTTCGGGCTTTTGTAACAAACAATTTGTTAAATCCAATGTATCAGTTTTAAACAACTTTTAAATGGTCGTTCTTATATATATATCTTGTGCTATTGATCTATGAAGTAGCACATCCAACCCATATTCCGCTGCGATCCAATTTGGGGGTGTTACAGATTGGTATCAAGAGCCAAGGTTATAGAGAACCAGGTCAAATGTTTTTGTTGGACTATAACCGTTTTTAAATATTGCATTCATACAAAGGGGTTTTCACGGGACATACATACGCTAGTGTTGCATTAGTTGGTTAGACTAGATGCTATATAGTACGTATATTACAATAAGAGTCTTATATTAATACTTATATAAGCTACTTTTGATTTTTAGATTTGGTCATGTCGGATTCAGAGGATTCTATGGTCACTTACACAGAGGTATCTAGTCCGTTTGAGGATCTGTCAGACATAGGATCTTCGGGAGTCGATGGACTGCCCATGACGCCAGAGGACCCTTATGCTTATGTGGTGGCCACTTTTCATGCCCCACCATCACCGGATTATGTGCCTGGCCATGAGGAGCCAGAGCAGGCACCACTTTCACCAGAGTTTGTTCTTGAGCCTGTATACCTAGAGTTTATGCCACTAGGGGATGAGGTATTTCCAGCAGAGGAGCAGCCACTGTCCGCTGCTGTCTCACCTACTACCGACTTACTAGGATACATTGCAGACTCTGATCCATAAGAGGATGAGAAGGATCCTAAAGAGGATCCTGAGGAGGACCCCACTGATTATCCTGCCGACGGAGGAGACGACGACGCTGATGATGATGAGTCATCCGATGATGATGAGGATGATGATGATGTTGAGGAGGATGAGGAGGAGGAGGAGGAGCACCCAGCTTCAGCCGACTCTATCCCACCACCTGTACACCGTGTTACGGCTAGGATGTCTGTCCGAGCTCAGACACCCATATCACATCCTTCAAATACAGAGGTTGCCAGACTTCTTGCCATACCTACTCCACCACCATCACCACTCTCTCCATTGTCATCACCACTACCCTAGATACTATCACCACTACCTCATATACTATCACCACCATTACCGGTATCACCTCCACCACTACCTGCTAGCCTAACTTATCCTTTGGGATATAAAGCTGCTATGATCCGGCTGAGAGCCGAGACACCATCTACTTCCTATCCACTACCATCGAGTACACCACCATCAAGGACACCGCCACTCCTACCTATACCTTTACCTACTCCATCACCACCTTTGCTTCTTCCCTCTACTGTCTGTAGAGCAGGTGTTTTTGAGGTTACATTGCCGCCTTGGAAGAGGTTGTGTATTGCTCTAGGTCCGAGATATAAGGTCGGTGAGAGTTCATTTGTTCCCACTACTAGACCCACTGGAGGCTTTAGAGCAGACTATAGATTCGTTGGCACTTTGGATGATGATATTAGGCGAGACCTTGAGAGATATGTTGGTTTTGGGATTACAGATACTTGGGATGAGATGGTTGAGGAGATGCAGGGGACACCAACAACGACTGATGTGGCTGGACTGAGTTAGAGGATGACAGGTTTTGTCACAACTGTTAGGCAGGACACATATGAGATTTATGTGAGACTGGACGATGCACAAGATGAGAGATTGTTAATGAGCGGTCAGCTTAACATGCTGCGTAGAGACAGACACGCTCATGCTCGCACTGCTAGATTGATGGAGACTGAGGCCAGACTTTCTTGTGAGGCTTGGGTACAGTCGATGGATGCTAGTGATACAACCCGTTCTAAGGTGAGAGCACTGCGGACTACAGTGCTAGCACAACAGACGAAGATCGCAGGGTTGCGGAAATAGTGTCATAGTGAGATTTATGGGTGATCTCTTTTAGCTCCTATACTTAATAGTGCACTTTGGTTTTAGTAATCGGAAGGATGGAGCAGACTGCCACCCTTTTGCAATACCGTACCCACGACTAACTCGGAAGTGAGAAAGTTCGATAGAAATGCGTGTATCTCTGTGAAAATATACAAGAGTCTTTTGAAGACCTAGAGTTGGCAAGGGAAGTGTTGTGCATCAGCAACACTGATCAATGATGACTATCTTCAATACCAGACAACATCTTAGTGTTTCTGATAGCATATGTATTGACCCGGTTTTTGTCTAAGTGGTAAACGGAGTGCTTCGTTTCATTTTCAAGTGGTAGGGTGGACACCTCCCCAATGTGGTCTGTGGTCATTTCACCCACGCTCATTATCATAACTTTCCTTTTTCATTCTTCAGCCCCTTCAATGCTCACCACGACTTCATCACTAACATTCTTCTCCTTTATTATCATACCTATGGACTTCTTATTCTATCAATGGAATGTCCCCCTGGGAATCCCCAAACCAGTTCTGGATGGATCGTAAGAACGAACACCTATACCTAACCACCTTATAACTCCAATTAATTAAATACATGGTCGGTCTTTTGGTATTGTTTACAGCCTTAAAACCATTTGAAAACATCGATCAAGGTACTTTGATATAAATTAAACATTTAGTACCTCGATGGTTTTACGTTTTAGAAAAGTTCCCCCTGCATATGTGCATCGATAACTGAAAATGTTTAGCACATACGAGAAAGGAGTTCACACATGAGTCATTCAGATCACATTTTACAAGTTATATATATTTTAATCACATTTTCTCCCCTTATCAAAAATGTCATATCTCTTGATATTTTGGATATCAATTGATTCAAATATGTATGAAAATTATTTTGGGAGAAAAATGTTCTAATTATATATCAAGCTTATTATTGGGAACATTTTGATGCTCCCCCTTAAATTATGAGGTAATTATATGATGTTTGAGTATGTTAGTTTGAAAATTTTTGAATTTACTAAGAAATTCTTAAATATTCATACTCAAACACTATATATGCCTATTTTAAGTCCAACACTACTTATATACATATGCACAAGTTTATAATTACGAAAGAATGACCTGAAATAGAAGAACATAATATGACAAAGTCATATTGTTCGTTGAATCAGTTTGAGGTCTTCCCCGTAGTCTCTCCCACCAACGAACTTTTCTAAGCTCCTCATTAAACCTTCTCTCTAGCAGCAGCTGATCGATAGCCTTGATCATGATGTGAGACCTCTTTTTGTCCAAACTACTCCATGTTCTCTTCGACAAGTAATCCATCCTCAGGTTTGAAGCAATATCATGAAGAACAGATCTGACAGATATGAGCGTCTCGTCACTAAACTTGTAGAGTTCATCCGAGCGCATCAACCTGTTTCTCTTGTACTTGTCTTGATAGATGATTCCTTGAGGATTGTTGTATGTAGTGTATGGAACTTTGTTGGAGATGTCGGACCTGAATTTCTGTGGCTTGGTGATATTAAGCTTCTTTCGGTAGCTTTCGACTCCTAGTTGAAGGTCTTCCATACGGTGAAGAATGATAATATGTCTGGTAAACATTCGTAATGCCGCACCCAAGTCAAAAAGGACATCTCTTTCAAGATTGGAGAGTTTCTTTTGAACCAAGAGAAGCAGCATGTATTCAATATCATGTAGGTGAAGTCTTGGTAAGTCACCTTCCTTGAACTTGTATAGTTGCTGATCTTCTCTTTGAACTTCAATCTCCTCCAGATAACCGTAATCATACCACTTCATAACTTTTACCTTGGTTACTGTAATGATTCTTTTTGTGGAGTACATGATGACAACCAGATAACGTTCATTTATACCATCATTTATCCTGAATAAATTATCCACTTTTATATAATTATTGTAAGAATCGTTACTTAATTGCTTAAATTTGTAAATTGTAGTAATTACGGAGTGATTTGTGAAGACATGCTAAAAGGCGCACTTTTTGGAGCTTAAACGATGATATTTAAAGATTGCTTAATTCTACTCAATACGTCGTATCCACAAAAGGAGATACGGCGTATCAACGCCTGGACGTACCTGAGAAAACATGTTTTAAAACGTCAACAATAACGTTGGTGAATTTATAGGTTTATAAATTAAATGGGGCGGATAGCAAGATTTCCCTGTAATAGAGTAACAATTACAATATCACAAAATGTATTACGAAATGCACTAAGCTCATGAAACTGAAGCTCAATAATGTATGTATCAACTACATATAAATGATGGTTCCCAATGTAGATGTTCAACCCGTGACATCTATGAGTCCAACATGGTATGCGTTCGTCGTTCCGTTCAACCGGAATACTAGCAAGTGCTACTTGCCAAAACGGGGTTGTTAATTCCCAAATAGATCTATTCATAACATTCGCGCTCACATAATGCAATTAACAACTACATATATGCAATTAACAGTTCATAATGATGGGCAAAGTGGGTTATAGCTACTTAGGCATACTCGTAATATTTGAATTAAAATGTACTTGCATCCATTTTTTAAAACAAACATGATATCATCCCCAAGATTTGATAAATGATTGAAAAGTATAAAACGGGGACTATAAACTCACCTTAATGAGATAATGAGGTAGCAATGAGTATGAAGCGAGCAAGGTAAATGGTGCACGCGAAAACAAAGCAACACTATCCGCTACCTAAATAATAATACACATATTATTAATCATGTAATATACTACAATGCATGCAATCTTGTCCTTAGTATTGTGCTTGAGTTTGAAAAATATTACTTGTTTAAAATGTGGTTGTTTATGAAAATTGTCCAAATGTATCGAGTCATATTCTCCTACCATTAAACATGTAAATTATAATATCGGGCAATTTAAAATCTAGATTGTAAGTACTTCTCTAGTTAATTCAGTCGACACTTTATTTGGTATCTAAACGTGTCAAACAAATGGACGAAGTTATAACAAAATAAGTTTAAAAATTAAGTTTCATTTATAAAATTCAGGGGACAAACGCAAAAGTTTACAATCAAATTTTGAACTTGTTACTTAGTGAAATTACAAAAAAAAGTGGTTTTGAAAATTAGGCCATGTCATCTATAACTTTCATTAATTAAGTTTTGTCCAAAAATTTCGTTTACGGGTTAAAATTGTGGCCAAACCTGGGGGTGTCGCGACTGGGTTACTAGACAGAAATATTAATTTGGCTAAGTGTTTTTCAAGTGACTTTTGGCTGACTTTGATCACGGATTACAAACTCGCTACTATGTGTCATGACGAACTAAGAATACCTTTAAAAAACTAGGCCAGGTCAACTACAATTCATTTCTTATAAGTTTTGTGGTGTGAGGTCGTTATAGTGATCAAAATGAGGCCAAAGTAAGGGTACGCGTGCTATGTGTCAACAGTTTTAACTTGGTTGAATGATGGCAGCAGCACTAACTTTAAGTCACGTTTGCGAATTCGTTACTCAATATTATGACAAAAAAGCACATTTGTGAACTATGCCAGGTCTAATACAACTTATCTTTTATAAGTTTTGTGGGCCGAGGTCAAAATCAAAGTCAAAAATGAGGTTAAAGATGGTGGTGTCGCGACCTTTCAGCAGTCTTAACTGTTGAACACGCGACAATGGCACTAACTTGAGACTCAGTTTGCGGGCTCATTTCTCAATCGTTTTTTATGATTCAAGTTTCTAAATAAAGCATGTTAAGTCGACTATGAAACGCCCATATTTGTTGACTCAATGTCTAAGTCGAAGTGGGTCAAAACAAGGCCTAAAGTTGACCCATCAGGGCAGTTTTCATATACATAAAATAACAGATTTGTGAGTTTATTTCCCGCTTCGTTATAAAGTGTTAGAAGCTTAAATTTTGCATGGATTCTACTACTATACTATGTTAACGAATGATAATTTCAGAATTTTCATTGGTCAAGTTTGTATACGGATTTCTCAATGAACCCGTATACATCAGTAAGCTTAAAATAGTGGCGTTTTTGTTTTAATTCGTGACTCGCCTAACCATAAATAAGTATACCCCTCGTCTTCAAAAGAGGGTCTAGTACAAGGCTTACTAACACATGTGATCAAGAGTTGCTACTAACATGAGGTGACAATAAGGTTTCTCATTTCTTGTTTCAATAAAGGCATAAAAGAAAGAAAAACGTATGCCTCTGCTTTTCTTCTTTGTAAAGGTGACAACGAGTATAGTGTGACATTTTCATAACAGTTTTAGGGACATAATTTACTCAAGCACAAGAACTCTAAATGACATGATTGTATATAAATGAATGGAAAAATATCATGAATGTAAGACTCACCAATATTCGGCTAAGTGGGAAGGTTTAACCAAACAAAACCCTAATTGTCTAAGTCCTACTGTTGCAACCCAATATCCAAACCAATCGTTCCACCATAATATTCCCTCACGAATGCACTTATAACAACACGTATACACACCCCTCTTGCTTGATTGTCGATTAGAAAAGAAAACCAAAAGGGATGAACGTAAAGTTAGGGTTTGTTATTTTATGTATGGTGGAAGTATAAGGGTGTGTGTTTGCTTACGCGTGTGTGTGTGAGTTAAACCAGAAGAACAAGAAAAATCAAAGTGAGTTGATGAAGTATGGATCTGATAATGGGGTAATGGTGTGGTGTCTTTTGAGTTTGCAATGGTGTTATATATATTCAAATAACTTGCATGTATTGTAGCTCATTCATGGTTCACGAGTTTGTGTTAACCCTTATAAGGTAAAGGATCTTTAGGGTTGATAAATAGTCAAGGTACAGGAAATTTAAAGATGTTTACTGTTGGTGGCGTGGGGAAGGCAAAAGCAAAAAAGAACAGCTATATTCATTGTGGGTTTTGAGGATAAAAAGGGAGTGTAGACAGTCACGTGGGTTTTGAGGGTCATACAAGGGGATGTGGGCTTTACACCATGGGTATTTGGGTTAATGAGAATGAATTTTTTTGTACCACTTTACCCTTGGTTGTATATTACTGATTGTTGGAAAAGGTGTGTACACAAAACTTGCTAGCCTTTAAGGGAGTTTAAAATTTTCTTGTGTGAAATTTATGGTTTAATTATTTTCATTGTAGGCACCAATTGTAAACAAGGAAAAGGAATATAAGGCTTGATTCATTTACTTAACAAAAATTTTAACTATGCGATTCAAACAAAAGTAAACACGTATAACTTAAATCAATAAATATTGGAGCAATTTAAGTCGTATATTTGGCCTGAAAATGCAAAATGTTACATAGATGATAGTAAAATAGTTATCACACTAGTAAAAATAGTTTTTTTTAATTATAAAGCGATAGTAAAATAGTTTATAAAATGATGGTTTATTAACCGATAGTAAGATAGTTTATTAATGATAGTAAGATAGTTTATTAACTATGGTAAAAATAGTTTATAAAGCGATTGTAGAATAGTTTATAAAATGTTAGTTCATTTGACGATAATAAGATAATTATTAATGATTAGTAAGATAGCTTAACATGTGGTAGTGAAATGGTGCATAAAGTGGTTGTAAAAATGTTTGAAGGGCTATAATAGTTTTAGGAGTGGTTTGCATAAATAAATAGAGAATTAAAGTAAAATCGACAAAGTTTTCACGACACATAAATTTGATAGGGAATTTAAATCATCTACACATATAGTCTTAGCATTAGCCACTCGTTGGGCTACAATCTCCTCGATTTTTGCAAAACTCAATCCTTGATTCGTAGTCATCATTGTTCTTCAAAATCACAAGAAATATAATATATAATGAGATTTCGTCCAAAGTAACATCACTACAACCAATAGGCACAACATATAAACTTGATATAGTCACGGCACGTAGAGATATAAGATAAAAGCAACCATGTCATAAATAAATCAACATTATAAATAGCATATCCGTAACCAACAACATAGGTTAATACTTAATACATCATTTTACATGAATAAAATAGTACAAGTTTCTTATTAACGCTACAAACCGAGTACTACTCAAGTTTAGTAGGATACAACACAAAAGAAGCTATAAATGACTAATCTATCTGTCTATGGGCCAAGGTGCCTCTCAAGATCCAAGAAGCTAGCCTCTATGTCCTTGGCTCGACTGCGTAGCTCAGCCATCTCAATCCTGTCAACCTCTCGAGAATCTATTAAATCTCAGACATCCATTCGAGCGGCTCCTAGTAATACCTGTAAGGTCTCAGCTCTTTGTTCTGCAGCCTCAGCTCTAGCATGCAAAGTCTTAATATCCTGCTCTGTCATATCAGTCTTGAGAGCTCCGTCCGCAGTCTGCCTCTCATGGCTCCGCTCAAGACAACTCTTTGCGTACTTGGCTTGACTGTGCAACTCTATGATCTTAAGTCTGTCGGTCACCTGAAACTCTCGTTACTCTCTGATCTCCTGCTCAGCATATATTGCTCGAAGCTGTGATAGTGTGATCATGCCTCTTGCAATCCTAAATGAATCTCGAGTAACCACAACGTGCTGCTCCAATAACCCAACTCTAGCACGAAAGGTCATCGTCTCATGCATGGCAAATGCCAAACTAGCACGCAATGGCATCCCTAACTGACTCAATACGCTCTGGTGGTGGTGGTGGTACTACTGCTGGTAGTGGTAATGGTAGTGGTGGTAGTGGTAGTGGTGATGGTGATACTGATGGTGGTAGTGATGGTGAAGGCGATCTGGATCTCTTACGAGATGAGGATAGTAAAAGTGATAGTGGTGGTGAGGATGATGATAGTAGGAGTGATGGTGGTGAAGATGATGATGGTAGGAGTGATGGTGGTGATGTCAAGATCTTCTTTCCTGAACGACGGGCAAAGGTAGAGCTAGTGGATAAGGGACAGGTAGGTGGTGAGAGGACAACTGATGTCGGAGCAGTCTGAGTGTGGAGTGACTCAATAGTCTCACTTAGATCCTCGTCTGATAAGTCGTTGCCAGAATCCAGTGGGTAGCCATACAAAGCCAGTGTGTGATCCGATGATGGTGGTGCGGGTCTAACGGGTAAGGTAGTGGTCTCATCGTTAGAATCGGATATGATGACAAACGAAATTAGTACTCTGGCACGTGGTGTAGTAGCAGGAAAAGGTATGGGATGAGGTGTGGTCATGGTGCTGTGACAATCAAAGGTTTATCTAATCTAAATATAATATATAAGACAAGTGTAAAAGTGTACGATAGGATAAGTAAATGCAAGTATAATTCATGTAATCGAGTAGTGTGAGTGCACATGAAAACGTTTTATGTGATGCAATGTTTATGAATTGGTTATAGTCTACGTAAAATAAGCAACCTAGTTCTCTATAACCTTGGCTCTAGATACCAATCTGTAACACCCCCAAAATATGTGGCAACGGAACGGTAACCGGGGGCGTTACTTCATAATACATAAGCACAAGATAATAGGGAACGACCTCTACGTGAGTCGTTTAAAATATAACCTCTTTATTCATTGAAATAAATAAGTTTAAAACAAGTTGTCCCAAGTTTGCATCAAATGAAATTCATAGTTAATACAACAAGGAAAGTAGTGCATGAAAAGTCCATGAAAATGTAGTCTTTTATGAATGAAGACCCAATGCACTTCAAATACTTCATAATGGATCAAGCACCTGAGAAATACATGCTTAAAAATGTCAACATAAAGTTGGTGAGTTCATAGGTTTAAATAAGTATAAAGGTTGGACCGCAAGATTTCAAATAGTGTGATAATTGTAACACGTACAATATCACAAGAGTAATTACGATTGCACTAATCTTATGACACCGAAACTAGAAAAAGTTATGTATGTAATTTAATGCAATCAAAGTACCCTAGGGAGTGTCCAACCTGAGACACCCGCAATCCGACATGGTATATGTTCGTCAGTTTGGTCATCTAAAACTAGTAAGCGCTACTTACCCGAACGGGGAGGTCAATCCTAAATAGATCTATTTATAACACTCGCGCATACACAAAGTAATTAATGGTTCATGATAATCCTACATAGTGGGTTATCACTACTTAGGCTAATCCGTAATCATTTAAAAGAGTACTTGCGTCCAAATGTAAAACAAGCAATGTATCTCACCCTGAGATTTATAAAATAGTGATAAACAAGTTAAAGTGGGGCTATAAACTCACCTCAAGTAAAAAGTATTGATTTTAGGAAAATCAACAAATGAAATCTTCACAACAACTCCGGCACGCAACCTACCTAATTATGGGTCGACTTAGAATAATGCAAGTGAAATAAAATGATGCAGTATATTTTATAACGTTATATCACCACCTAATAGTTTGCGTTTTAGTTTTATAAATTAAAATAATTTTTACGTCAAGTTCGCCACTTAATATATAAGTATATACACTTGTAATATTTTCTAATATTAAAAAGTTAATTATAATCTAATTAGTTTATAAAATAAATTTTATAAAGTTTTCGACGCGTATAAATATTATATAAGTGATACTATAAGATTTTTTAAAGGTTTTTATAGCTCAAACGGGCCCGAAAACACTCAAAACCCCAATTTATATTCCTAACAGCACCTTTATTTAATAAAAAGTGTGTAGGAAACTTATTTAATTTTCAGAAAAATATCCCAACTTTAACGGAATGTATCTCCTTCCTTATCAATATTTATGACTCGACAAAAGTTACTTATTATAGGGATAAATCATTCCGGACAAGTTTTCTTTTATACACTTTAGCTGATTCGGACCTGAAAGGGGTCAAAACCCTTAATTTAAAAACTGGACAGAATGTTTGAAAACATTTTAAAAGCTGTCAGAATTGTTTATGTTTTGCCTAACTTAAAACGGCTATAACTTCTTCGTGATTAGTCCGATTTTTACGTTCTTTATACCAACAGAATCATGGGAAGGTGTACTATCATATTCTTAAGTCCTCGGTTTGTCAATCACGCATTTTCTATCTGAAAATAGTAGATGAAAAATGGGACAACAACTGTGCATTTTCTAGTCTACTAGTCCAAATCAATTCAAACAACAAAAACCTTTCTAACTTAATCTCTTCATCCACTTTCACAATCATTCACCACTACAACAAATTCAATCTAACTTAATCTCACCCACCACTTCAACAATATTAACTAATATTTCAAGAACAAGAAATAATACTAAAACTTATTAAGCTAGTTTATATATTACCAATTTAATCATCAAGACATATATTTTAGTAAGTAACTTGTAAGATGTCAAAAATAATTATTCTAAGTGTATGAACATGTCTATTACTAATTTCTACATATTCTTGAAAGTATATATTATAAGACTTTCACTTGTTTTCTTTGTAAATCTCTTAAAATAACTAACTAGTTGGTGATATAACATGAAAATCAAGATGAAACATTCATGACTCGAAAAAAGTCTCTTATTTTAGGGAAAAATCATTCCGGACAAGTTTCTTTTATACTCTTTAGCCGTTTCGAACCCGAAAAGGGTCAAAAACCTCAATTTAAAAACTGGACAGAATGTTTGAAAACATTGTAAAAGCTTTCAGAACTGTTTATGTTTTGTCAAACTTAAAACGGACCATAACTTTTTGTCGTTTTAAGTCCGATTTTTATTACGTTTTTTATACCAACGGAATTATGGAAGGTGTACGATCATATTTTTAATTCCTCGGTTAATCAGACATAGTTTTTTGTCCAAAAATATAATGAAAAACAAGACATAAAGTGTGCAATTGTCTCAAGCTACTATTCCAAATTAATTCACAACAACAAAACCTATTTTATAACTTAATCCTTCAATCCACTTTCACATCATTACTACTAAAACAACTCAATCTAACATAATCCCACCCCCCACTTCAAAATAAAAACTAATTTTTCAAGAACAAGAAATATAATAAACTTACTAACTAGTTTATAAATTAACCAATTTAATCATCAAGACATATATTATTAGCAAGTAACGTTGTAAGACCGTCAAAAATAATTGTTCTAAGTGTAGGACATGTCTATTACGAATTTCTACATATTACTTTGCAGAATAAAATTATAAAGACTTTTTCTTGTTTTTCTTAGTAAATTTTTTAAAATAACTAACTAAGTTGTTGATATAAATTTGAAATTAAGATGTTCAAAACAAAAATATAATATAATGAAAGTAAATAAAAAAGATTTTAAAACCTTGAAGAGAAGATGGATGATGAGATTTGTTAATGTAACACCTTAATCAAACGCCAAATTATGTTTGATTACTACTAAACCCTTTAGAACTTCTTGAAATACCCTTGAAAAATATCAAACACAAATTTCTTCTTGCTTTCCTCTTGTTGGCTGATTACTATGGGTTATGGGAGAAGAGAGAAAATGTTTTCTTGGCTTGGTGAAATGTGGTGGATGTGTTATGCATTAAATAATTAAACTAAGCATGATGTTATTAGTTGTTTATTGTTCTAGACTTTGTTTAGGGGGACAAAACATGAATGACTAAGGATGAAGGTGTTGTGTCATGGGAAGAGGGGGAAAAGGAGAAGGAGAAGGTTGCTTTGCTTTGGCATTACACACTAGGTTTTGTGTTTAGCATGGTTATCCTTAAAATCAATATTGTATCTTATGTTGTTATGGGAGGGGCGGCATAGGTGGTCAAAGGGAAAAGAATGAAGCCTCAAATCATAGTGTAAGATGTAAGAGTATGTTGTTTGTGTTTAAATAGTGTAGTGTAAGTTTGATTTGTTTTTTGGTCTTTGGTTTTCTCTCCTAACCATGGGTTCCAAAGGAAATGAGGGAATAAATTGTTTGAAATTTTAATGTATAGAATGAGTAGTGCATACTAGTTTAGGTATAAAAGGTATTAAGTAAAATTATGTATGCATGCATGAACTAAACCGAGAAATTTAAGCGTTTACGTAAAACTCGCAAAATAAAATATGAAGACTTATAAATTATCTTCGTAATAATCATACAACACATATTTGACGTAAACTTGTATTTTTTAATGTCGGTTTATGTTTAAAGTTGTTTTTCAATTTACGCGATTTAACTTAACAGTTATAATTAAAAGTAAACACGTAAAGGTTCAAAGTAAATAGTTTATAGTTTGTTGACGTAAAATGGCACACCCAATACAACCTTGAGAAAAACTAAGATGCATAAATGAAAAGTGTCATGATGACCATTAGCCTCAATACAACCTTGAGTGATGTCCTATCCAAGAACACAGCATATAGTCACCTACAAAACCAAATGCCCACGCAGGGGTCCATACAATCTTAAACATCAATCCTTAAGAAAATAAATCCATAACATACTTCAAAAGGTAAGACCTCTCAAACATGATCCGTACAGGATGCACTTAAAGTCTGCTATCACACATCTCAGCCTTAACGATCATTCTCTTCACCTAAAAATGGTACTCGAAAATGTCAACAATAATGTTGGTGAGCTCGTAGGTTTAAAGGAAACCCAGTCGTTGTGCCAATATTTCAAACAGTGGACTATTGTGCAATATGACATGAATATATGCAAAACAATCATAACCCATGACTTAGCATCCCCGCTAATCATGTACCAAGACCTAGCATCCCCTATAGTCTTATCACTAGCGTGTACCAACGCTCTTGGGGTCGCAACCCCGAGGTCATAAGCACCTAAAAGCCTAGCAGCTGAAGCATTTACAATAGGGCAGACCCTTCACAAAACATAGCACATCCATGCTAATCACATCCCTTGCCATGCACCTCGATGCATGTGATGTGCTGACGTGTAGGGTCAAATTATTAATTACCAAGTTTTACATTTATATTTAGCCGACTTATCTTAAAACAACACTTTAACGGGTGGTGTACCTGATCGAGTGGAGTTTCATGGTAAGTAGGGTGTCGAACACTAAGAGCGAGGTTGTTAACCTTATAATCTATTAGTATTTTAATTACTCTAATTAAGTTAATTCTAATTACTTGTTAAACCTATGCTATATACGCTTCTAACGATAGATGGGGGGTTTTCAGCATGAGAGACTGGCACAAGTTTTATGGTGACAAAAATCAATTCTAAACACAATAAACATGCAAGAAAACAATCAGAAGATAAAAAAGCGATACAAGCCAAATAATAGAAAACTGAATGAGCCATATTAAATCCGATTAAATGCTGGTTTGTTTATTTAGTACAATGATTTCTTATCTCGAAGCGGCATATCATTCTTAAGACTTAGGTGGGACATCATCCTAAGACCTAGATACATTGAATCCTATCACAATTAACGCATCCGCATAAAGCATCCTTTTAGTTTAATTATAATCTATCTAGGGATTAAAGCAATGGTGATCTTGTCAAACCCTAGCCCATCGGGACTTTACCCACTTACTATTTGACGGTATTTTATATACTGGTAGTCCACTATTCAAATCTTTATCAGTTAATCAAGAACATATTTGTTGAAACATTACGGGTCACCTGCCGGTCCAACTAAGCTCTTAATTTAAAGACAAAGATAGAACGTTACTTGTGATCCTATTGGTTAAGTAATATAAGACACGATATGGAGAGCTATCCCAGTATCTAGATCACTTGTTAGGCGTAACTAGACCCATTTGAATGATAGGTCGCATATTCAAACACATAGACAAGTATCATGT